>SAYR01037960.1:0-25371 GCA_004382745.1 Argopecten irradians irradians | reverse complement strand
AGAAACTACCACTTTTATAGACTTTGGTGTGTCTCGGCCAGGGGACAGAACCCAGAGCCTGCCTCACAGGAGTGAACGCTCAACTCAAGGCCAAAAGTGAGGCGGTGTCAAGGATGAATTGTAATTTTCAAAATAATTCTTGTAAAGAAAATAAAAATATGTATTTTGATGTCCATTGTAGTTATGTAATAGTGTGTGTTAGTACCATGGTTGAACCTTGAAATGCACCAAGTCTAAATATCTCACATCTGCTCATGTGAGCAATTTGGACTTAGAATATTTAGCATCGATTACCTCTACAATGTTGCCGAAATGGATGCTACTTTCTTCTAAGTCCATTAATCTCATATCTGCTCACATGAGCTCATATGAGCAATTACTAATGCATGTATGCATTTCATGTGAGCGAATCCCTTGCTAACATCAGCTCGCATGTTGCATGCGAGCACAATCTCATTTGCATCAAGTTCTTACTAGTTTCTTAGATGCTGCTAACGTGCAGCTTACGAGCATCTCGTGAGCATATATGAGAATTTTTGTAGGGGTAGTGAAAACGATGAAAAAGATAACTGTGCTAGAATTGCGACTGATTCCTTTCTATACATCTTATACGTAGAAAACATTATGTCGTTTGACGAGTGTGATCGAGAAAGTGTCCTGGGCGCATTGTGGATAACCTGCGTCGACACAGGCATGAATGCATGATGGATAGTAATGACGACAGACTCTTAAAACTTTTGATGAGTGCTTGGAATCCTTAGATGACATGTATATTGTGGATCGGATGAGTTGGTACATTGAACAAATGCAACTGAAGGGGCTAGCGTTGCATCCAATCTATACTCTAAAATTGATGATTGTTTGATTATTTTAACGTCTATAAACAGCTAGGGTCATGTAAGGACGGCCTCCCATGTATGCTGTGTGTTGCTTTAGGAAGGATAGTCAGTTAGGAAGAGAAACGATAAGATCCTAAATTTAGTCGCCTTTTACGATCATGCAATAGGGGCAGCAGGTACAATTATTGCACCCTACCTCAAAAATTGATGATCGATTATTATAACGTCTATATACAGCTAGGGTCATGTAAGGACGGTCTCCCATGTATGCAGTGTGTAGCGTGTATGAAGAGCAAACATGCACCTGGCACAACATACACGCAACACACCGCATACATGGGAGGCCGTCCTTACATGTCCATAGCCGTTTAAAGGACGTAAATTAATCAAACAAACAAACAAGGTACATGTTTTTGTAGACTGCGGTATGTTCGTGTTATGTCTTCTAGTATAGTGGAACTGTTGCCCTTTTTATAGTGCTATATCACTGAAGCATGCCGCCGAAGACACCAAGCAACACACTCCACCCGGTCATATTATACCAACAACGGGCTAAACAGTCGTCCTACTCCCTGTGTGCCATATGCAGGGGAGGCCGTCCTTACATTAATTAACAAACTGTATGTAGGAGACAGATCCAAGAGCCTTCCTCACTGGGGTGAACGCTCAACTCAAGGCCAAAAGTAAGGCGGTGCCAAGGGAGGCATTAGGAAAGATAAAGTCAGATAGGAAGAAGGGAAAAGAAAAAATCCTAAATTTAGTCGCCTTTAAAGATCATGCAATAGGGTTAGAAGGTACAATTCTAACGCCCTACCTGCTTGTATATCATCTGTGAGGTGCAATCTAATTAAAAATCCGATGATTTAAAGATCCTTATTATCACTACGTTTGATAAGAGGATCCTCGTTTGAACGAAGTGGATATAAGGATCTGTAATTTAATCAGATTGTAGTGAGGTGTTAAGTTGTTTTATATATTATCTAATTAACTTTCCCCAATCTAGTAAAAAAACGATCCTTATAACCACTTCGTTCAAACGAGGATCTGACAACATGTTAAGATAACCTCTATACTACCTATACATCAATGACCTCTCAGGGACGAACGCTGAGCTCAAGGCCAAAAGTGAGGTGGTGCCAACTTAGAAAAGATCAAGTCAGTTAGGAAGAATAGAAAAGATAAACACCCTAAATGTATTCGCCTTTAACGATCATAACCTAGGGGGCAGCAGGTTCAATTATACGGACATTTCACTTCTCTGTAAAACAATGGCTGTAAACGCATTCACATCCCTACTTCCCTTAGATATGTAACGTTTACCGGGTCCGTACCAGTCAAAATTAACTGTTGATCTATAGTGTCTATATTATGTACTATTCCTATCAAATTACTCGGTGCAAATACACCGCTGACTTTGCTGTGATCCTATAAACTATCTAGTATCCCTAAATATTATAATCTACATAATCAGTCCTAATCATTACTCAGCGCCTCTGATCCTTAAACCTATGCGAGTAGTCTCCCCTACCTTGGGTGATTCGATAATCCTTACTCACGGTATACATGTATAACAAGACTATGATAAAATTTACGTAATATCATCTATAAGAACCTTTTCCCAAGGCCTAACTTATTACCGAGGACTCACAGAGTAATCACTAGTACTTTCAATGATTCACGTAAACGCAATCGTTTTCAACTTACTCTCCAGAGTATTTAACGCGGGGGAGGAAAGTCTTATTCAGGCACATCAATCTCCTATCTCAACTCTACCGTAAGTTATTAACAACTGACGCATACAGGCAAACCTTGTTCAGGCACATCTATATTTATCTTGTATTAATCTAGAAGGTGTTCTCGCTTCAACAGCTCGTCCGACAATAAGAAACACTCTCGCTGGAACCGCGGCTTTATGTACTGCCGGGCAACGACATTAGCGCCCTCTATTTACAACAATCCTATGCCCTAGAACGTTTAACTTACATGTAGCTTAACATTACAAGCGTCTATTTGACGGCGAGACTAACAGACAAACTGGAGCGGACAGCAATTCCGGATAGCATTGTAATACAACCGTAATTCATCACACTACTCACGCCTCCGAGTAACACGTGTCCTCACGTGCCAGGATTTATTTGTGGTTTCCGACAAAGAAAAAGATCGATTTGTCGCGGACAAACAGTATGACCGATCCAGCGTCTCGGCTCCAAAGAAATTCACAGTACTCCACCAGCTCGACATCTCGGCCGTTTTCCGAGTACCTGGTGATCTTTTTAATAGTTTTCTTGTTCACAGGCTGCGGCTTTAGCTTTCCCATCAACTTGAAGACCGTGAAGACAATAGAGTCCCCAAAAATCCTGCATATAACCGAGGTCTAAACTAAACAATGTCCATGCTTTCTGTGATGTTGTTAACGCTACAATTTGACAAAATCCCAAAAGAGGTCATGTTCGGATTACCTTTTACCACGTGTATTTCAGATCGAATACATTTTCCACACATTGTTACGTCAATTGATACCACCATTTCGTCCCAGTATACATGAAAAATTTCGCTTTGTTGCGCACTTATGGCGAGATGACTACGTACACGAAAATTATTCGGACAGTCAAGATTATGCCAGTGCCAATTTGATCATCTTCACGTAACCCCTTATGGGATGTTGCCAGATCCTCTTATCAAACATAGTGATAATAAGGATCTGTATTTAAATCAGATTGTTAACGCTATCAAACAAGCACATTTCTGTGTAAATCGTCCAGCTCCAAAGATGCCAACTGAAATATATCCCCTAAATGCTTTAACAATGGAGTATCTAGGCCTATGAGGACTAGGGTTAAAAACACCTTTCCTGAATCTAGAAACTATTACATACATTATCGGCACAATATGTCCCAGTAAATGCGACGTCTGAGACAACATACAAGTATGCGTACTTATCACACTGTAATATTTACCAAGGTTATACAGATGAGTTGGGTAAGCTATCACGTCCTTGACAGTGGAACGATTGGCAACAACCTGTCGTTCACGATTCTAAGCGACCCAGTCATACTGTATGGATGTGGATTTGCTCCTGCTTAGCGTTCAGCATACAGGGAGTGGAACGACTGGTTCGCCCGTTGTCAGTATAATGTGACCGGGTGGGGTGTGTTGCTTGGTGTCTTCGGCGGCATGGTTCAGTGATATAGCACTATAAAAAGGGCAACAGTTCCACTATACAAGAAGATACAACACGAACATACCGCAGTCTCCCAGTACACTCAACTCGCACAACCATTAGGCCATTGTGACTGCTGTGCCCTGCAGGTAGGGCGTTAGAATTGTACCTGCTGCCCCTATTGCATGATCGTAAAAGGCGACTAAATTTAGGATCTTATCTTTTCTCTTCTTCCTAACTGACTTTATCTTTCCTAATGCCTCCCTTGGCATCGCCTCACTTTTGGCCTTGAGTTGAGCGTTCGCCCCTGTGAGGAAGGCTCTGGGTTCTGTCCCCTGGCCGAGACACACCAAAGTCTATAAAAGTGGTAGTTTCTGCTCCTGCTTAGCGCTCAGCATACAGGGAGTTGGACGACTGGTTGGCCCGTTGTCAGTATAATGTGACCGGGTGGGGTGTGTTGCTTGGTGTCTTCGGCGGCATGCTTCAGTGTTATAGCACTATAAAAAGGGCAATAGTTCCACTATACAAGAAGACACAACACGAATATACCGCAGTCTCCCAAAACACGCACCTCGCACAACATACACGCAATACTACGCATACATGGGAGGCCGTCCTTACATGACCATAGCTGTTAATAGGACGTTAATAAATCAAACAAACAAACAAATCGCACAACATACACGCAACACACCGCATACATTGGAGGCCGTCCTTACATGACCATAGCTGTTAATAGGACGTTAATTAATCAAACAAACAAACATGACCATAGCTGTTAATAGGACGTTAATTAATCAAACAAACTGATCATCATTTAAACCAATCTGATTAAAATACAGATCCTTATTATCACTACGTTAGGTATAAATATCTGAGAACATCCTACGTTGGATAGGAGTATCCGAGAACATTCCATTAGGGGTCATGTTAAGATGGCCTTTTGAAATGGCCAATCAAATTGGCACTGCCAGAATCTTGACTAGGGACGAAATAGTTCGAAAAAACTGTCTAAATTATTTTCGTGTATGGAGTCATATCGCCCGAAGTGCACAACAAAGCTAATTGTATATGTATACTGGGGCGAAAAGACGTTTTCAATTGATGTTGTTAGGTGTAGAAACTGCATTTGCTCTGAAGTACACGTGGTATAAAGATCATCTTGACGTGACCCCTGATGGAATATTGTTAGATCCTATATTGAACGGAGTGGTAATAAGGATCTGTGTTTTAATCCGATTGTATTTAAACATTTCTTGTATGATAAAATAACTTAAAATATAATAAACTTTTTACATATTATTAAGATAAATACATTCGTACAATGTATTTCATTGCGATTTAAACATTTCCTGTCCATTATCATGTAAACTTATTTGTCCATATAGCATAACGAGCAAATAAAAAAAAAATTCTCACTGAAGGATTCCGTTACATAAACATATACATACAACATCAGGGTGATTCAATTCACATCTCTCTATGGCAGATACGGAAAGCCCAAGCTCCAGAAACTTAATGCTTTATATGACAAAATAATTAGTATTTGAACTTAGATTGTGTAGTATAATATATATAAATGATAAGAATTTTAGACTTTGAAATTTGGACTAATATATAATTATCTACATATATCTTTCAGGTATGTTACACTGTGTAGGTCAAGCACATGTGTTTCATATTTACAATAGTATATGTACGTGCATGTAAAGTCTATTGAAAACCAACCTCTGTTAGGGTCATTGTATTGCTATTAATTACAGTTCCACTATACAAGAAGACACAACACGAACATACCGCAGTCTCCCAGTACACTCACCTCGCACAACATACACGCAACACACCGCATACATGGGAGGCCGTCCTTACATGACCATAGCTGTTAATAGGACGTTAATAAATCAAACAAACAAACAAACAAAAAAAGTATATGTACGTGCATGTAAAGTCTATTGAAAACCAACCTCTGTTAGGGTCATTGTATTGCTATTAATTACATAGCCATGTTATTAATTATGTTACATGATAAGTCTAATGAGTAAAACATGTTTCCCTATGTAATACAGCATCTTACGTTGGGTCAAATGTCCAGTATAATGGCTTTTCATACCCAAATATTGACATATGTTATCCCGATGTACTGCTATATTAACTCGCCAATAATCTCTGTACAGAGTCGATTCCTAAGACTCCAATAAACGTATCGTACCATTCACTGAATCTGCGTTGGAGTTCTACATCTATACACACCACAACAACCTACGAAACTACACGAAGTTAAAATCATCATAATTGTTCAATATCCTAAAACACTTAAATAAACACGGACAACTCTAACCGATACTGTCCCTTTTTTGTAATAGTTAAAATGTTCCTGATAGAGGATGATGTATTTTACCCTCATACGGATTGATGATTGGAAACATTATATTTGGTCCCTAATTGGTATAAAAATATATAAAGCAATATTAGTAATTGAAGCATGATTCAAGTATTTATTGCAAAATACAAATGTTATTTGACATGGTCATTTAAAACTATGAATATAAAAACACATACTTTTGAATGCATTTTCATGGAAAGAAAATACTAAAAATAAAATCATAATTCTCCAGCGATGCATTGATTAACATTCATTAATGAACTACAAAGTAGGCAAATTACATATCTTAAAAGTATGTAATCTTCTTCAAGGTGGTACCATGGAATCAATTGACCGACACATGTAGGTTAAGATATAATTTTCACTGTGTGCTTTCCTGGCAGAACTGACAGCATTTAACGACAATATGTCAAGGCAGTGTCAACCCAGTCCATGTGGCACATTTTCATTGCCTTTAGTATCCTGATCACGGTCACGTGATCTTGGAAATTACTGATCCATAGTTTAAAAAGTATATCCAATGCAAAAATTAAACATTAAATTTAATAAATATATATATCGAAATAGAAAGATGTGAAAATTTTGGCAAAAAGGAAGGTTGTGACGTCACTGCAGTTACACGGCCGCCATTACACAATTTGTAGATCTAGCGTTACTGGGAGAATTTTCACTTTTGATCGCCGATGGAAGGTTCAGAAGATCAATGGAGCTCGTATGGCAGGAGATGTGTGCTTGGGGATGCAGCACTACATCAAACGATAATGTAAGTTTACACGTTTTCCCAATGAATAGACCTTCGATATTGAAGCTCTGGACTTCGTTTGTGAAAGTGAGGAGGAAAGACTGGGCAGGACCATCCAAACATTCCGTTCTGTGTAGCGCCCAGTTTACAGAGGACAGCTATTCGATGAAATACCGTATTATGGAATCGATGGGTCAGTCTGTAAAGCGGAAGGATTTAGAGAAAGATGCCGTACCAACGTTACATGTGTTGCTTTCGCCCTGTCCCTCGAGCTCTCGTGTAGCTAACACCCCCAGTACTCCTGATATTGGCCAGAAGCGAGCTACAAGCGACTTGGAGACGACGCCTAGACGCACTGTTAAAAGACCTAGAACAGCCTTCATGAAAAGGGAAAACTTTAAGGTATGTGTATTCTACTATTTCATAATTTGTGAAATCATACTTTCTCTTTGATGTCGTACAAATTTACTGTGTAGTGGACATGTAGTAGACTGCACTGTGTACATATAACATGTGTACATTAGTATATCACAAGTACATGTGTGCACATAAGCATGTGTGATAGCTATAATTATTACACAAAATCATATTGAAAGAATTCTCTTTACTTTAAAATTTTTAAAACATTTTATTTTGATAATTGAAGTTCTGTTGAATTTCACTAATGATTTCATTTAGAAATATTTGATTATATAAAATATGTAATAATTAAAATGAGGGTTCTGTAAATATTTCATGTATGCACTTTATTTGTTCTTCATGTACACATGTCTCAAAATCTGTTATAATTAAGCATTTTGTAATACATTTTTAATAGTATTATTGTTAATGTAGGTAATCAAGGAATTTGACAAAATGGTGAAAGACCAGCAGACTCAGCAACTTTTATGCCAACAAGAAAATCATTCTGATGATATAGAGAAAGAGGTGAGACATTTATATATATATATAAAATACACAAATAAGATTGTACTAGGACCCAACCAGTAGTCGTGATTGTGTGCATATATTCAACTGTGTATCCTGATTTCTGAATATCTGGAGCTGCTGCCGAGTAGTTGAGTCTGGTGTTGTGTTAATTAGGGTGGACAGTCTTATCCGGTGGGCCGTGGGGTACACGATGCCCACGCCCATGACGGGCCAGTGGGAATTGTAAAATCTGCGCGAGCTGTACTGTATATATGTTTCATGAGATGCAAACAAACAAACAAAAAATTTAGTGCAGTATACTTTCTCATTTTGACTGTATATGAGATTGGTGAGCTCCATCTATCATTCTGATTTGTCAAATTGTTGATGAAATCATAACTTTGACATCACTATGATATGTTAAAATGGAATTACCCTTTTGTAATAATCAATTTGATGATTTATGTCTACCAATATTAAATTTTAATTATTTGTTATTTATAATAATGTGTTATATAAATTACACATACTATATTATACAAATATTTCATGGGTTACTGTGCTCTAGTTCATAATATTTACCCCGAGGTGATGGTAATCAACAAATGTTATATTGCACGAGGCCAAAGGAATGTTCTGCATGGAATATTTGTTTTATTACATAATCACCAGTTTTTCAGTTGAATATTTTTAGCTCACCTGGTCCGAAGGACCAAGGTGAGCTTATGCCATACCGTGGCGTTCCGGGCGTCCGTCGTCCGTGCGTCCGCTCGTCCGTCGTCGTCCGTCGTCCGTCGTCGTCCGTTCCGTTCGGTCCAGTCAACAATCGACTTCTTCTCCGATAACGCTGGTCGGGATTTCAACAAAATTTTGAACCTTGGTAGCATTCCTTATGGGCTACTAACTGAAAATTTGTACAAAATGATGGGGCTGACCTCCCATGGGGCCTTGAGGGGCCGGGGCAAAAAGGTCAGATTTTGGCTAATTTCCATATAAACAGACTTCTTACTCTGAAAACCAAGCCATGGGAATAGCACCCCATAATTGCAGATGGAGCATCCTTATAGGGGTGGGATTTCAAAATTGATACCAAATGAATGGGGCTGAACCCCCAGGTGCCCTGAGGGGGGGGGCCAAATAGGGGTCAATTGGCTATTTCCTTATAACAAGATTGTAAACCACTTCTCTCTGAAATCCAAGCATGGGATAGCATCGGATAATGCGATGGTAGCATCCTATAATAGGGTGGGATTCAAAAATTGTACCAATGATGGGGCTTGACCCCCCGGGGGCGCTGAGGGGCGGGGCAAAAGGCGTCAATTTGGGCTAATTTCTCATTAAACGAACTTCTTCTCTGAAACCAAGTTGGGATAAGCAGTCCCATATCAATGGTAGCATCCTTTAGGGTGGGGATTCAAAAATAGTACAAATGATATGGGGCTGACCCGCCCGGGAGGGCCTGAGGGGCGGGGTCATGGGGTCAATTTTGGCTATTTCCATATGAACGACTTCTTCTCGTGAAACTAAGCATGGATAGCACTGCATAATTGCAATGGATAGTATCGGTTTATAGGAGGTGGGGAATTTAAAAATTGTAGCAAAATGATGGTGCCTGACCTCCCTCGCGGGGCGCTGAGGGGCGGGGTCAAAAGGGGTCAATTGTGGCCTGATTTCGCATATAAACAACTTCTCTCTGAAACCAAGCATGGATAGGCAAATCCGTAATGCAATGGTAGCATCCTTATAGGGGTGGGAAATCAAAATTGTACAAATGATGGGGCTGACCCCGCCGGGGGCCTGAGGGGTCGGGGTCAAAATGGCGTCATTTGGCTATTTTCCATATAATACGACTTCTTCTCTTGAAAACTAAGCATGAGATAGCACCATAAATGCCAATGTAGTATCTTTATAGGTTGGGGAATTCAAAATTGTAACAAATGATTGGTGCTGAAACCCGCCGGGGGGCCTGAGGCGGACGGGTCAAGAAGGGGCCAATTTTGGCTATTTCCATATAAAGCGACTTGCTTCTCGTGCAAACTAAGGCATGGTAATAGCAACCCATAAATGCAATGGTGGCATCTTTATTAGGGGTGCGGGATTCAAAATTGTGCAATTGATGGCGGCTGAACCCCCAGGGGGCCTGAGGGGCGGGGTCGAAAGTGGCCAAATTTGGCTATTTCCCATTTAAACGACTTCTTCTCTGAAACTAAGCACCGGTATTAGCACCATATAATAACAATGTAGTATCCTATATAGTGGTGGGGATTTAAATTGGTGCAAATGATAGGGGCTGACCCCCCCGGGGGCCTGAGGAGGCCGCGGTCAAAAGTGGGTCATTTCCAATATATATATGACTTTTTTCTCTGCAACTTAACATGGATTACGCTCATAAATGCAATTGGTTACACCTTATAGGGTTTGGATGTCAAAATTTTGCAAAATGGAGAGGGCTGACCCCCCGGGGGCCTGAAAGGGTCGGGGTCAAAAACACAGGCATTAGCTATTTCCATATAAAACGACTTCTTTCTCTGCAACGAAGAATGGAAGAGCACTTATAGTGCAATGGTAGCATCCTTTATGGGTTGGGATTGCATTGTTACGAACATGTAGGCTGGACCCCCCGGGGCCTTAGACGGCAATTAGTATGCGTAGGTCAAAAGGTCATTAGGCTACTATTTTCATAAATAAATTACTTTGTCTCTGAACCTATGTATTGGATTAGCAATATTTGTATGGTATGCAATAAGCATCATTGTATGGTTTTGGATTTCAAAATTAAAACTTTGGGAGTCAATTTGCCTTATATTTTCATAATTGTCAGAGTCTTGTGATATTACTAACAAAAACCAGGTGTGAGCGATACAGGCCCTGCTGGGCCTCTTGTTTTTATAATAACTAGTAATACGACAATCACTTAACAAAAATCAACCGAACACCGTGCCGTAGCGGAAAAAAAACTTACATATCACTTTATTGAAGATGTGACGTATAGGCTTAAACGTCACGTACACGTTGTAACTCACGGTTTGATTGAATCTTTCGAGATATACTTGATCTTCAACATTATTTAGACCTCGCTTGCAGCCTTTTTGATCTAAATACATTGAACACCGTCCTTTACCGTCAGGTCACAGACACTCGCTCTACATGCGGCCCGATGCATTGATTCTGAGATCTAGAAATCCAGCGCGAAATTGAGGCGTGAACCTTTGTGACGTTCATAGATAACGTAAAACTCACTTGTATTCAGCAACTTCCTCGGAAGTTTTCTACCAGAAAACTAGACGCAACAACAGCGAGCGTGTTCTAAGGCCCTGGCAATATGTAACATTTCGAACCGTTGCAATATAACGTCACATGGGAGCGTCGCAATATAACTTCGAACCGTGCAATATAACCAAAGGTTTTATTGATACGGGTCGGCTGTAATAGTTGAAAAATTATATATTTCTCATAATATAGATTGGTGTAAAAAAATTATGTAACTAAATATATATATGTATTTCAGAATCAACCTCCAAACGCCTCGTCCTGAATGCGAAAAAACCAGAAAACTAGATTCTGTACGGGATTGCCAGCTATCATTACAAGAAACCAACAGAGGAGGTCTCAATTAACACGCCAGACAAAAGTCTATTTGGGAGAGATTAAAGGTACCAGAGTTACCTACAGTAATAGCTGACCTTATGAAATCAACCCATAGGCCCATTTTTGTAGCCAGCGTGAGTTTTTGTTTGTTTCATTGAACTTTTATTTCTATAAAGCAGACCTGAAAATATTATTGACATGAAGTGCCAACTGAATTGTGTGGCTTGAATGATATATTTTTTGATAGAATTGTACATTCAATTAAAATCAAATTAGTCTCAAGAAATGGTGTTAAAGAAATGCTGCTTCCATGGTTTGTGTATATAGAAAAAAAAAAACGTATTATTATTTCTATTTTTCTCAGTTGGTTCAAACCCAGTGTTCCAAAGACTATGAGATATTGGTGTAACATGCCTAATAATCCCAACTCCAGACCGACTTACCAGACAGGCTGCTAATGTGTCGTGTACAGCAGCCCAGTCCCACTGATAGTGACTGCATGTCCTTTATGATGAAGGACTAGATAGAGAAGTCTGAATGTTTCAATTCAATGAGTCATCTATTAGCGAGATATAAGATAGTGACGATGACCAGGAAAGGTACATGTCTTTTAGCCTCACCTGGCCTGAAGGGCCGGTGAGCCTTTTATGTCATGGCGTCGACGGCGCGTCCGGTCGCGCGTCTAGACTCGCCGTCCGTGCCGTCCGTCAACATTTCCTTTAAATCGCTACTAGTGCATAGAGTTCTGCATATGATTGTGAACGCAAAATTTGACCACAAACATCCTTGGGGGAGAGGGAACATGAAAACTTGAATAAATTTTGGTCTGGTCCCCCAGGGCAGTGAGGGGGCGGGGCCGCAATAGGAAAAAAGGTAAATCCTTTATATGCGCTACTTGTAATCAGAGTTTTACATGAATTTAACCAAATTCAGGCACAAACATCCTTGGGGGAAGGGAAACAGAACATTGGTGCTAAATTTTGACTCTGGTCCCCCCCGGAGCAGGAGGGGCGGGGGCCCAAAAGGGGAAATAGAGGTAAATCCGTAATTAAATCTGCTGACTGTCCTAGAGTTTCGCATGGAATTGTAACTCAAATTTGGACCCACCAAACTATGCCTGGGGGAGGGGAACAGAACTTGTATAAATTTTGGCCTCTGGCGCTCTCCCAGGAGGCAGGAGAGGGGCGTGTTGCCCCCAAATAAGGGGAACATTAGAGGTAAATCCTATAGAGAGTCGTACTTGTCCTAAAGAGTTCTGCGATGGATTGCTAACAAGATTTGACCACAAACATCCTGGGGGGAGGCGGAAAAACAGAACTTGTATTAAATTTTTGGCTCTGGTCCCCCAGGGGCAGGAGGGCGGGCCCAAAGGGGGAAATAAAGTAAATCCTTATATCGTACTGTGTAATAGAGTCTAACATGAATTGTAACCCAAATTCGGCACAAACATCCTTGGGGGAAAGGGAAACAGAACTTGTGTAAATTTGAACTCTGGTCCCCCGGGTGCAAGGAGGGGCGGGGCCCAATAGGGGAAATAGAGGTACAATCCTTTAAATCGCTACTAGTCATTGAAGGTTCTGAAATGGAATGTAACCAAATTTAGCCACAAAACATCCTGGAGGTGGGGAGGGGAACAGGACCTTGTATAAATTTTGGCTCGAATCCCCCTGGAGGCAGGAGGGGCAGGGGCCCAAATAGCAAGGGATAATAGAGCGTAAATCCTTTAAATCTCTACTAGTCATAGAGCGTCTACATGAATTTGATTAACCAAATTTGGCCACAAACATCCTTGGGGAAGGGGACAGAACTGAGTATAATTTTGCTCTGATCCCCCAGGGGCAGGAGGGGCGGGGCCCAATAGGGAAATTAGAGGTTAAAATCCTTTTAAAATCGCTACTTGTTCCATTAGAAAGTTCTGAATGTAATGTAAACAAATTGGCCTATAAACATCCTTTGGGGAAGGGAAGAGAACTTGTATAAATTTTGGCTCTAGTCCACCGGGCACAGGAGGGGCGGGCCCAATAGGGGTTAGAATAGAGGACAATCCTTTAAATCGCTACTATCATAAGAGTTCTGAATGGAATAGTAACCAAAATTAGGCCACAAGGATCCTTGGAGAAGCGGAACAGAAAACTTGTATAGCATTTTGCTCGACCCCCCGGGGCAAGGAAGTACGGGCGGGCCCAATATGGGAATAGAAACAGGCTGAAATTCTCCTTATTTAAAATTGCTAGTAAGTCATAGAAGTTCTGCATGGAATGAAAACAGTATTTTTTATTTTTATCTGGCCCACAAAACATGCCTTGCGGGGGAAAGGGAACTCTAAGAACTATCTATAAATGTTGGACTCTGGACCCCGAAGGACAGAGACGGGTGGGCTGCTCCACTAATCGGCAGAAATCAGAGGTAAATCCTATAAATCACTTCTATGTCCCTAGAGTTTTTCTTGGATCTGTGTGACCAAAGATTTGGCCATAAACATCCTTGGCTGGGAAGGGAAAGCAGAAACTTAGTATAAATCTTTGGCTCTGACCCCCTGGTGGGCGGGAAGGTAGGTGGGCCCAAATAGGGGATTTAGAGGGGTTAATATTAAATTTCCTTCAGAAAGAAACAATGAACACCTGTATTCAAAGTCAAGTACCTAATTCCTAATCGGCCTTTTGTTCCGTCTGTCCGTCGTATGTCGTTTAACCAACCAAACTACTGCCAGCTTTTTTTTTGAACTTCATGAACATTCCTGAGTAACTTCGTTACACACTTCATGAACCATCAGCACTTTTAATTTACCAAGTGCACTACCATTGTGGATGGTAAAGGATCACCACACTTCATATGTACATGAGACCAGGACAGACTGGGTCTGCCAGTGTGTATTGGTCCCGGTGAATTTCAGAGGCAGGCTAAATCACTCTGCAAAAGTTTTGCACAGCTTACAGTGTAATGGGACCGTAGACCAGGGCATGTCAATGGCTGTTCAGTTGGTTTAGGGTAAAGTATAATTACTTTAGTTGTACTACTTTATTTTACCTTAGGGTAACAAGTTCTAGGCAAATATGATTTATATTTTAATAACTTAGAAAAGACCAACAAAAACTTGTTTTCTATTTTAATTACAGATTAGCACGTGGAATGCTCCTCAATGTAATACACATATTTACCATATATATACAAAATTATAATATAGAAAATTGCCTATGAATAATTTTTGGTCTGAAAGGAATGAGTTATTGAAAAAGCACCAAAACTCCCAGATATGCTCCCATTGTATGTTTTTTTGTAAATGATACAATCGCGTACTAAAGAAAACTAACTTAATTTAGTATTAATTATTACTAGACTATTAAAAAATATGTTATTATCTTCATTGTTTCAGACAGTAAATGAGCGTAAAAACAACAACCACATGGAGAAAGAAGCCAGGTTAGTGCAAGCACTCAATTACCTTACAAGGCGAAGGAGTCCGCATTGAACAATACGTTACTGACCGCCATGCTGCAGATAAAGAAGTGGATACGAAAGAACATAGTGGAAACAAAACACAGTTTTGATGCAATGGCAGTGGCAAAAGGTATTCGACTTAATTTAAATATTAATGAATATACAAATGTAAAATATTAATGTACTAAAATATTAATTGCGTCACCACATAGCTGTGTTCTAATGAAAGCTCGCACATCAGATTATTGTGCAACTTGGGATCTAGGTACAATTACTTGTGAAATTGTCTTCATGTCTATTTATTTGGTTAGATTAGGGTCAGACGATACTTGGATTTATTCAAATTGTTGACACCTCCACCTCCAATTGAGGGACAATGATTCATTGGCGGAACCAAAGAATGTATTATTATTGTAATCATTGAACACATTTCTCTGACAAACCCCAATTTTAAAAACCTTCATTTCAGTCACCAAGTTAACTAAAATTATGTTTATTGTTTCTAGGTTGAAGAAGAGAAGTTAATCTGCTTTTATCAAAAAAGAGCAAGGAGTGTGAAGCCCTGACAAGACTTGGATACGCCAGCTATCACCAACCACCTGTATTGGGTCGCTGGGTCTACCCCTGGATGGAGATGGATCAGATGATGTGGGGAGAAATGCAGATGTGGTGAAATCACCATCCAAAACATTACAAAGTGGCAAAATTGGACTCCTTATAGATACAGAGCGAAAAAGAGATGGCTAAAAAGCCAGGTATTAAAACTGTATACTCGTGTTTGTGCTAAATAAAATCCAAACCACATAACATTTTTCAGATCATATGTCTGCATAATGTTGGAGAAATGCCATACCTTAAATAATTGTCATGCATATTAACAGCTACAGGTAACATTGTGCCATTTTCTCTTCTCTGAAAATCATATTACACTCTACAATAATCAATTTGTTATGTCAAATCACCTGGCGGGGCACATAGAAACTGCAAAGTGCCTCAGCGAGTCAAGCTTCAAATTTCCAATCCCTGATACTTGTGTAGAGCAAGTAACTTGTTTTAGAAAAGGTACTAATTGTCTAAAAATTGCCTGTTTCTGTTTTGATTAGAAAGAACTTGACTTCTTTTCCTGCAAATGCTTGTGAGTCTTACATGTCCAAATTATATAAATCAATCGTATTTTTATGTCTCTGTCTTCAGTTAGTGTGTAGCAACTCGGAAATGTCTGCGAGAAATTACAGCCCACGTGATAGGTCTTGCAGATGAAGAAAGACATTCCAATCCTATACTACATGCCAGCAGAACCTCCCTCGGAAACTGGAAGCCGTACCATTCCGTGAATTAACCACTTTAGCCCCAAATAATTGTATATAGTTTTTCGCACAGTCATCCCAAATATATAGATAAAATTTCACCAAAGAATTTTAAATATATTTGTGTGAAATTCCGCTATAAAACTCTCGTGTACTAAACGAGGACCATGTTAATCTTTATAAAAACATTGTTCAACAGTATTTTGATATGTACAATCTTAAAAATTATGAATGTGTTATTTCAGATTTTGCGCTTGCTACCTCAAACCTTAAATGAAACTCGGCGAGGGACCAAAGCCAGGGACTTGTTATACGTAGGATTGTGAGAAAGTCTGTTGTGTATACATGGTGTACTAGGCCTAATGGTATACTATATAAAAGACAAGGGACAACCACTACGGCTCGCTTCGAAGAGGTAGACCCTGCCTCTTACAAAAAGTCGCCGGATATTCCGCCATCAAACATGGATAAATAGTATATATTCAATTACAACTATATCTTAAATAAATTTTCGATAACGAGGAAAAACACAATTTCAGGGACACGAAATAACTAGTATTAACAACCCTTTTATTTCATCATGAACGTGGAAAATGCAGTGAGATATCCTCTAACTTGTCGTTATGCCCTGTCAGTGAAAGTCGTAAGGATAAAAATTGCACTCAATTCCCTATGTAAAAAATTTTGTATGCACATTTTTCCCATCTTTCTGGTGAATATTTTCCCAATTGCAAATACAAACTAGGCTACTTCTCCGATAACGCCTGGTTTCATTAAATCCAATCCAAACCACTAAAGCGAGGGAATCACCACTTTTTTTTGTCCAGCTCTCGACTCTTGTTCGTTATAGATCGCCATATTTGTAAATTTGATGATGTTGGTAACCATTATTATGTAACTCGCCCTTTACCCGCTACTGCAACTGAAAATTCTGTACCGCAGACTCTGTATAAATTAAGTTTTCATGGTTAAGGTTCATTAGAAGTACCTTTATTTGATAAATAAACGTATCATATAAATTGAAGAATCTAACTTAAGTTCGAGACTCTATATCTTTACCTTACCGTTACCACCATTAATATTGTAGGCTTTTAGTTATACAGGCAACTGTGTATATGGGTTTCCCAAGTCGGTCCCGGGTATGGAGTACACCCAATATCCCACTTAACAACCTACGTGTTTAAACCTAGATTTCAAGTGGACAAGGCCCAAAAAACCAGACCAGCGAGGAAATCCTGACTGACATTTTCCCACGTTATAGTGAAATAAAGGTATGTAAATATATTATATCGTGACTTGAAGTCTGTTCCATGCTCGTAAATTTATTTAAGAATGTAAATTGGTATAATAATATGTACATATTTATCCATGTTTGACGATATACGGGCGACTTTTGTAGAGGCAGGTTGTATCCTCTTCGCGCAAGCGAGTCGTTTGGTTCCCTTGTCCTTTTAAATAGTATATAGTACACACACTATACACAACAGACTTTCTTACAACCTACGCTTACAAAGTCCCTGTGGACTCAAGCTTCGATTGTCAAATGGTGTGAAGACAGTACAGAATAATCTTTCCAAACAACCAAAAAATTGGCGAATTATGCTGTTCAGCATAAGTATAGCCAAAGTGACATTTGGTGAAATGAATTTTATTTTTGAAATAATTTAAAAAAATATTTATCAATCTGATTAAAAATATCAAAATCCTTTTATCACTACGTTGGATAAGAGGATCTGAGAAATTTCACCTTATGGTCACGTCAAGATGACCTTTTGTTATGCCAATTCAAATCTGCACGCCAGATATTGACGGGTGACGAAATAGTTTGCAAAAAAAGCTGTCCAAATTATTTTCGTGTATGTATCATCACGCCGAAGTGCACACAACAAAGCTTATTGTACTATGTTTACTTTGTGCGAACAAGATGTTTTCAATTTGATGTTTAAGGTGTAGAAACTCCATTTTTCTGAACACACGTGGTATAAAAAAAGGTCATCCTGATCGTGACCTCTTTATGAGCTATTGTCAGATCCTATATTGAACGGGGTGGTTATAAGGATCTGTGTTTTAATCAGACTGAGATATTTATCTTTTTTTAATTAATTCTTGTCCTTACAAATTAGAAGAAGACATGGTAAGTGAGAATATCTGTTGTTGAATCACCATAAATAAGTTTATAACGTATTTTTAATGTTATATAAGAAAATACAAAACACAATATTTCTCTTTCATTCTAATCATTGCAAATTAACCTAATATATTTTAAACAACTTAACAACGTATATTTCTTCATCGTTATATGTACATGCTATTATTCTCGAAAAAAGGTTATTATCAGTCGATATTGCTCAAATACAAGTTGTATGGATGAAATTGTAAAGAGTAACTTGTATATACTATTTTGTACCGGACCATATGTGGACATACACTATCGACCATATACAGCTATGATATCGTTATAGATGAGATATGAGAAAGCATACATAGCGACGCAATGGCTATACGTATCATACCGTGTACGCACATTACGTGCACTCGTGTGAGCTAACACGCACTCGCGCTCATGAGTGCATTAGAGTCTCTAGTGCTAGCGATTTGAAGGATAGCGGATGTGAGTCGTTTTTTTATTCGTAAATTGGAAGACCTTTTAGTCTTGAATAACCTTTGCTTCCTTGTAAAAAGACAAATTCATTAGTCTCATTGTGTAAACAAGTTTTTAATTTTAATCACATAAAATTCAACAGTCTACGCAATTCTAGACATTAATATTACATTCAGATCATCTTAGTTTTTAAAAACGGAAAAACTCATTGCTACACTTGTGCCAATACTTAATGTCGAGAAACCAACGTATTGGTCTATCTGCTGAGGGGCGAAAAGCCATGCGAATCATTGGAAAATCCGCACAATTGATGGAACCGGAACACGCGGACGTGTCTTTCTAACCATCCCCAGCACAACCATCATAACAAGCTGTGTATGAATGTATCTGTTTTTTCTGCAAAGAATAAAATTTATTAAAAATTATAACGTTGTCCATCCCTGTAAAGTGCTTTGTCATATATAATAATTGTTATGCTAATTAATGATTATTTGTACGAATAAACGATTATCTCACAATGTAGTACAGGTTGTGTTTGTATATTAGAATATACCACTCAGTACTGGATATATTTATTTACTATTACTGGTGTA
This sequence comes from Argopecten irradians irradians, assembly GCA_004382745.1. NCBI lineage: Eukaryota > Metazoa > Mollusca > Bivalvia > Pectinida > Pectinidae > Argopecten > Argopecten irradians. The sequence continues at coordinate 5,810 of SAYR01037960.1, read as the reverse complement.
TACCATCGTTATCAACTTCTGAGAAATAGGGTAATTTGAAGAAAACTTACTCATTAGATCCACCTTCAATAGCCATAGTTTACGATGTTCTCAAACACCTGCAGATCTAAGGCATACACACTGGGAACCCACTGTGTTGTTGAATTACATTGGTCACCTGGGTATTCTTCCAACATAGGTTTCTTATTTCTGGCAATTTCCTGGCAGCAGTACAGATACTTCCTTTCTGTTGACATGCTCGGGAACAACACCAAAGAACATGTTTACACCTAGAATAAATAAAAATAAGAACAGTTTATTGATCAAAAATAGATTTCCAGCTTTGCCTCAAGAAAGCAAACAACAAAGTGTCAAGTACACTGATATTCATTTGCAATAAATATAAGGACAAGATAAGCGTGAGATATACTGTACACTATTAGATTGAGGAAAATACCCACTTTCACCGCATACCATAATTCAACTCCAAGCACCAAACCTAAACTCTAGCTCTGACAATTTATCTCCACAAAATAATCGTCATAATTGATTGATGGATTGGATAATTAAATCATAAAGTTTAATTATATCTACCAATGTACTGAAGCTAATTTTTTCGTATGAGTGACCTAGATCTGTATGTCATTGTAAGTTTTGCCGACAATAATCACGAACCTCGGGTAGATTCTTTTTGAAAACTATCTTTATGTGATCTCTCTGAGTCTACCGTTATCTACGTCGCGCGCTATAGAGACGTTGAGTCTCGTGATGCATGTAGTCTCGTACTCAAGAGATGGATGCTAGTCGTCACTTCGCAAATATCAGTACACTTGCATAACACATCTGTAATAGGGACTATCCTGAATACACCTGCTCAGAGTGTCATTGTGACTATGAAACAATTATATCATCAGTTCGTCAACTAATAATGATACCCTCACAAAACATAGTGCTCACACTGTCGGGATAAATTCAAATTTGTATTCCCAGCAATAGCTGGTACTTACAAATAATGTATTAAGGAAGGTATGATGCTCAACCAGTCTGATTTTTCCCAACGGGTAGTTGGGCTTGGGTATTCTTCGCGCTTCGTCTTCAGATTCCTTCTGTGCGATGCTTTCTGGCTCAAACAACATAAGGTGGATACCCTACAGCATGTTCATCGAACTTATAATCACCAAACGATGATAAACCATCTGGACATATGCAAATCCTAATATATCGTGCGCGCTTCCTATCAAAATTCGCCTCTGTCTAACCTGTTCCGCCTATATTGTCCTAACCGTGTGATTAAAACCGGAAGTTGAACGTCGCCTATCGGGGAGCCCCCAAAACGGAACGAGTCGACTAAGAAGCTTTGCTGGGTAGTTTTGTTTCTTCCCAAGGTAAAAAGGCCTTGGATTTCGACGCAGCCGTAACTTAGTGGTTATTCTTGTAACCGATTTCTCTCTCGCGACGGCGATTTTTCGACTTCTTCTTATTTTAATTTTCAACCAATATTTTATTGATATTATGGTAACATCCAATAGGATCAGAGCATCAAGCTACGCCTATTTAAAGCCTACTTATTTTTTAAAATATGACCACGATACATAAACAAAAACAGTATATACACTGGATATACTCTTTAAGGAGAGCCGGCGAACCGTCGATTCAACAATCAGAAGTGAATTCAATTCTACATCTCCCTCTAGCAGAGGCGGACATAGCCCAAGAGCTTCTCAGAAACAAGATCGAAAGTAATGTCTGGCGATATTGTGTCACAATACATGTGAATTTTATCACGTCTAAGAGGTTTGTCCTCATTTACTTTCCATGTCATCCCTCGCAATCAAATACATTTACACTATTGTTAATCAGCTAAGTTTATGAAAACGAATTATTAGTCGTTAAAATATGTCACCAAAATAGCTCATTGTACCCTAATATCCGCCGACTAAATTTTTTGGGGGACGTCTACTAAAGATAATATCTTTAAATTCATATTACCACCTCCATCTTATATAATATCCTTACACGCGCTATTGTATTTTATTTTTCAATCGTATGGCTTCATAATCAAAACTGTATGTCCAAAAATCTGGAACACCGTGTAATTACTATATATTTCTATTCCAGCAATCAGTTACCCAATTACTCTATAAACCATAACCGTGATAATATTTTTTTCAATTTTTCCGCTTGCGCTAGTACTGGTTAAAGCCACAAAGTTCGATATACGGATTAGCATACCATCAAGCTTCTGAATATAGCCCTCCAACAAAAAAAAAAAACCGTTTTAAAAAGGGAAATTTATTAATACATAGCCTATTTAATTCAACAAATAACTGTACCGTAATACTATTCGAATTTAAAGACCATACAATATTGAAAACTACATTTTAAATTGTGACGTTATGTTTAGGTGCGTGAGTTTAACATTTCAGTGACACGTACGGAAACATTAAACGATCTAGAATAGTAACATATGTGAACAGTAAAGCAAAATCAATTACTGTTGATTAAACTAATTTAACTGTTAACAGCTATATATTATCCAATCTGGAATTTCAAAAAAGACGTTTAAAACACGAGAAATATCGTTTTAAAAGAATAACGTGTATGTGATAACGTTTGATGACATTGATCTACTAATGGGATAAACATATAGTATATTGCAGCAAGGTCATTTTTTTGATGTGGCGATTGAATTTTTCGAGAATTCGCGAAATAACCCGATGCAAAAAAAGATTTTAACCCACTATTACAGAATTTACTACCCGATTGCAAAAAGAGAGTTTAAAACCAATATTATAGATATTTAGTGAACCTGCAGATGAAATTTAATAGGGCATATTAGACAGGAAATAAGTTGATTTACAACAAAATCATGAATTTGGATAAATTGATGTTTTGCTATTCTAAATTCAGGGCATGCATGATCGTAAAAGGGGGACTAAAAATTTAGGATCTTTAATCTTTTCTATTCTTCCTAAAAACTGAATTTGGTTATCTTCATTCCTATGCACCTCCCTTAGGCACCGCCTCACGTTTGGCACCTTGAGTGAGCGTTCGCCTCCCTGTGCAGGAAGAGCCTACTGGGTTTCTGTCCCCTTTATGAAGCAAGACACAACCCCCAAAGTCAGTAACAAAGTGGGTTTAGTTCTGCTCCTGCTTTCTCTTCTTCCTAACTGACCTTTATCTTCCTAATTGAACCTCCCTTTGGCATCGCCACTTTTGGCCTTTGATGTTTGAGAGCGTTCCCCCGTGAGGGCAAAGGAGGTCTCTGGGTATCTGTTCCCCTTGGCCGAGACACACCTCAAAAAGTCTTATTAAAAGGTGGGTAGTTCTGCTCCTGCTTAGCGTTCAGCATACAGGGGTGGACGACTGGTTCGCCCGTTGTAGTATATGTGAACCCGGCGGTGGTGGCCGTCGTGTGTGGTGAGTCTTCGGACCGGTGTCATCTTTTCGCGCCCAGTGAACATATAGCCACCAAAAAGCCAAATGGCACACAGTTTGACATATTTACAAGAAGACACAACAACTAAATAACCGCGAGTCTCCCTAAATACCACGCACCTCGCACTAACAGATACAGCGCACAAATCACACCAGCACTACATGGGAGGGCCGTCCTTTACATGACCTAGCTGTAATAGGACGGTTAATAAATAAACAAACAAAAACAAACTCAGCGCTCAGCAAAAGAGGTAAGTGGACGACTGAGTGTAGCTCGTTGTCTAGTTAATGTGACCGGTGGGTGTGTTGCTTCTGGTGTCTTCGGCGGCAATGCTTCAGCTGATACTAGCACTATTAAAAAGGGCAAAAGTTCTCCACCAATACAAGAAGGCACACACATGACATATACCCCTGGTACCAGAGTCTCCCGAAAGCGCAACCTCGCACAACATACACGCAACGACAACGCATACATGGGGAGGGCCGTTCCTTACCATGACCATAGCTGTTAATAGGACGTTAATTAATCAAACAAACAACAAACGAGCATTCGTATACATTCTATGATATCAGATATTGTGTCCATTACCTGAGTGTTGATCGGTTTCTCGTCTTCTGGGTTATGTATAGCGTTGCACGTAGGTCATCACAAGCCATTTGACGTTCTATAATATGCGGCCAAGTTGTATGTGACGAAATTACCTAAGTAATTTATGTATGCATCAATCAGAGATTTGGTTCTCATATAAGGAGTTCAATATGCTTAGTATAACACAACAGCGTGCATGAAACCTCTAATGTATTACTTTCTGTTTGAAAGGGTTATCCAGTGAAACTCTGTGAATTATATTTTTGAAGCCAGGCCCACACAAAAGTCGGTATCAGACGATAAAGGGCAATCATGGTAAGTATCCCGGATGCTGTCGTTCCACAAACATATGTCCGGTTCTGATACAATTAGATAACACTTTAGAGTAAACCTAAACATATGGTAAAAACCTAGGAGATGCTGACCATGGACAATAACCGATCCTAGAGCAAAAGACCAATGTTGGGCAAGGAATCATTACAATATGGCTTCTATTCTCTTAGTTGGAGATAATTTGCGGTAAAAACGAGAACACGGTAATTAAGGATATTGAAGTGTTTTGATCGTGCTGGAAATAATAGAGAGTCTTTTTGTCCCATTTAAAAGATGAGGAAGAAATAAAAACATTCTCTTGGACATGTGAGGCATCGTTACAGCTACGCATTATTATCAAATAAGATCATATATAATAATAAACTATAACGCTAGTGGTTTTGTACAGCATAGGCGCGATGTAAAGGTTAAAAATGATCGATGAGGTGCTAACTTCCGAATACCAAGGATCATCTATAGGTAGACGTTCAACTTAACTGCATTTAGGATACATAAAGTTATATTTTTGGCGACATATGTTTGCGACTTAAACATAATCGTTTCGCTGGAAATCAAACAATATATTTAAGTCCTATTGCAAAAAGCGGCTTTAGAAAACCGCAGGGGAACGGTAGACCAATTAGTTAGACTAGAAACATTTATACTGAGAAGCCCTTTGCCAAGAAACAACATCTGGCTGGCCGTATTCACTTTGACCTTGAAAAGACATACAACACAAACTTATGGCAATTGGAATCATGAACAGATCTTCGATCGATATCGGCATACGTATGGTATATTTGCCCAAAAATTTATTTCATAATTTTATACCTGACGGCATTTCCAAAAGTTCGAAAGTGTTTCAATCTTAATTCAGGAAACACCAAAAACAGGAGTATCATGGGCTCCCTACAGGTGTGTATCCTGATCGTCACACTTTTTGGAATTTATAAACTAACAGCATATACTAAATTGTCTCGGCCAATCTAACGGAAGGCGTCTCTATTTAGTGGATGATTTGCTTGATCTGTTACCAGATCAAAAAACCATGCACAACTTATGTGAGGAACGATCAACTACAAACAATGTTTAGGCAAATTACAATAATTGGGATTGACGAAAATGGCTATTAGGATTTCAAGATCAACAAAACTGTCTCGTATGCACTTACTGTTCAAAAACGAAACACACACAATGATCACTGACCTCACACTCAATGGAATAATTAAATCTTTCAGTAGTTGCAACAAACTAATATGTTCTTGGACTAGATATTTGCAATTCCGAAACTGTCTCTTTGTCCACACATAGAAACATTCTGAAGCATAAGTGCTCGAAGCGCTTGCAAATTATACGTGTTCTGTCCCATTCTGATTGGGGTTGCAGGGACCCCGTGAAAATTGCTTCTTTGATCTCCGGTTATCTACCCGTCTACTGTCACTTATTAAGATCACCTAGGATTTCAACATTTAAAGAATCCTCTCGTTTTTTT
>SAYR01037849.1:95837-111068 GCA_004382745.1 Argopecten irradians irradians | reverse complement strand
AGTTAAGTCTTGATATCCATTGCGTACTCGCGATATCAAACGAGGCAAACAGCTACTCGCGTAGAGACCATTTCATCTCCACCATGGCCTATTGCTACGCAGCCTGGCAACATGTATTTGACGTCACAACAAGCTTTTTCGTCACCACCATTATTACGTCCATACTACTGTCTCTGTTTAGACGGAGACGCGTTTAAATGAATGCTGCATGTTTCCGCTAGCGGTTCCCTTTGATTAACGGTTATTACCGCTAGCGGTTTTGTTTGTTTGATTGATTATTAAAATTAACGTCCTATAAAAACAGCCAGGGCATGAAAAGGACGTCTCCCATGTATCCGGTTTGTTGCGTGTATGAAGTACGGAGTGTGTGTTTTTGGGAGACTGTTGGTATATTTATGTTTGCGTATGCTTTTTAGTTAGAACTCTTGCCTTTTGTTATAGTGCTATATTGACAAGCTTTCTGAATTGCTGTACAGTTTACTGCTAGTGATCTCGTTTATGGATGTTTGAGCAGCTTCCGCTAGCAATCCGGGTTTGACTTAGGAACAATGCTCCGGTAGCGGTTCCGTTATGAATGAATACCAATTCCCGCTGCCGTAATGCTATTTTCCATTCATTAACGCTGCAGGTACCGTTTCTAAATATTTGGAGAGTTTCCCATTATAGCGGTTATGTTTATGTATGATATTGTAGTTACCTGCTTTGCCGATTCCGTTTATAAATTGTTTACATGTGCCGCTAGCGGTCCCGTTCATGAAATTGTACTGCTACAGTAATCACAACCGGTCCCGTTTATTTAATTTGTGTATAATTACCGCTTTTTATGAAATATGTACAGTTGCTACAAGCGATTCCGTTTATGAATTGTTTTAAAATTGGGTTTAGTAAGTTTGATGCTCACTATTTAACAGCCAGGTCACCTAAGGACGGTCTCCCAGTGCCGCGGTGTTGTACTGTCTATGTTTTTTGGGAAGCTGCGGTAATTTGTATGTTGTGTCTCTTTGTAGTAGTGGATCTCTGACCTTTTTATAGTGTTGTCTCACTCAGCATTCCACCTCCGCGTCACATTATACTGAACGACATATCTCCCACCCGGTCACATCCTTACTACTGACAACACCACCCCACCCGGTCACATATATACAGACAACGACCAAAGTTAACGCGTTCCGCTAAAGGATATTTTAATGAACAGTAAAAAAACGGTACCACAGACGGCGCCGTTGTTTCAAAATACCATGAATACATCAATTCAACTATTCCGTGATACACTGCATACCTAGGAATGTGTTTTATTTATCCTGTTTATATAGTTTACTAAGAAAATAATTCGTCTCATCAATTAGTTCAGTTTAATTCAGCATGAAGAACAAAAGAGTTACGCCCCAGGCCTGTCCTTACTATAGAACAGTGGAACTCTCCCTTTGGGAGGTGAATTAAATCCTTTTTAATCTAGTTTACGTCACAGGGAAGGTGCACAATATTTTGCTCCCATAGATTGTTTGCCAAAAACTCGCTTTGTTGAAGTTTTGTGGCTGGCCAGCCAGTAAATTTAAGTGTCATAACGGACATTCTTTGTGTGTCTGTTTATACGAATTGGTTTTGTATTGAACGGATGTCGTTCGATTTTGATATACGTGTGATCAAGCCGCTACCGCATTTGGTGCGGCGCATTGCCTTCCTACCTCGCAACACCGTGGTTCGTCCGGTTCCAGTTGTTAAACATCCGTTAATACAAAAGTAAATGTCATGTTTTCCTGGCACCCTGTCGCTAATATTTGCCCGGATTTTGTACTGCATTATCCCATACCGGAATTTTATTTCGGTGCGTTATTTTTTATTATTTTCGATAGAATTAATCCGTGATCTAGTTTTTCATAGCAACCGGAGTAGCAATTAGCGGAGACATGAATCTAGCGTATTGTTTTGAGTATTACTATTCTTATTGCTTCGTATCGTGATATATTTTCAGACTGTTAAGTCGTCAGTTATTTTTAAATGTAGAGTCGGCGAATAATATAATTCGTGTTAAGTTGTGTTTGGACTTTGGCTATTGTTGTGATTATGGGAGTTTCGCTGCCCTTTCGATCATGTGTAAGTTTGTGTCATCCATCTCAGCTTGCCCGGGCGTTTATTATAATGCTAACGCTGATAGGTAAATGTGTCCAATGCCGAGTTTACCCGAGGCATGTAGGGCATGATAATGGTTGTATGTCGGATAATGTCGACATTGTTCTATATAGTCCCTTTTAATATATGAGTTTGAACAGTCATTTCAGCGGGGTAAGGGAAAAGCGACCCTCGAGCCTCTCTAGATTCCATTACGGAGCCCCTAATTAAGGAACAAGAAATGGTTTCCATGTCGATTGATGATGACTAGGCGCCAGTCGGAGTGAGAATGGTCCCAGTACTTCGAGTGTTACAGCTCACAGCCAGTAGCTAGTAGCGGGTAACATTGTAGATGATTAAGACCAAGGCAAATCTATTAAAATGGAATTTATCTGTAGGTATCTAAGCTTAATTATTTGACGATAGCAAGTGCCTATTTTACAGTTTGAAAAACTAATAGTGTTCTTAAATTAATCTACTTCGCTTACTTCTAATGAAATTTGTGAATGTTTTTAAGTTGAATTTAAGAGCTTGGAAAGCTTCAGGTGAAGATGTATAGTTTACCATTAGCTGTTGGACCGATTCTCGATTTTATCGATAATCGATCGATCTATGCATTTTTTCCAAAGACTATTCGATATGAAAAGTAATAATCGATTATTAAAATGCGGAGATAACTCATTGGTTATCTCATACTGTTCTGAACCTTTATTATGATATATATCAGGCAAAAAGTGAGCGAGTGATCAAAATATTTTAAACATCATAGATACTAAGAATTTGAATTAAAAAAATCTTTTCTTCATGACTGTTCGTTCAGTGGATATCTTTTTTAAAATTCTTCAGAAAAGCTAAAAAGGTGAAATATATTATATATAGGAAGAGGTCTATAAATTATATCCGATTTATAAAATCGAAATTAGTAAAATTGTCCTAAACCCGATGAATCGCATTTACCATTTTACAACGATTCCCAACACTAGTCACCATAGACTTAAAATACATGCTGAATACAGTTTTGTAAACCCCTTTAGCGTTCTTCATCTACCTGTATATTTCCAAATGAATGGAAAAATGCGCCTTTTAAAGTTATTTGCCTCTCTTTAAAAAAAGCGAGATAGACATTCTCATATCAAAACTATTCGTCCCATTTCTCTCCCTTTCTACTGTTCACAGTTGGGAAAGTTGTTTAAAAGGGTAATGTTTAAGCACGTTGCATAATTATTAATAATTAATAATAATTTATTTTAACCAGTTCTCAAGCCGGATTATGCCCTGCGTCATTCAATAGATATACCAATTTTAATGAAATAAATATACCATAAAACATTTGTTCTAAATCTTCATACCCGGTATTTTGTATGATATTCTGTGACATTTTCTAAACCTTTGACAGAGTCTGGCACAAATGTCTTATAATTAAAATTAAAAATCATATGGTATTTCGATTGGTAACCCTATTGTCCTTGGTAGAAAATTACTTAAGAGAAAGAAATTCAAAAACGTATTTATAAACAATTTCTTTCTTCTGATATGGTATGATATGAGAAGATGTCCCTCACAGGCTCAATTCTTGAACCACTTCTTCCTTATTTAAATATAAATGAATTTAGCTTGATGAACTTCAATCAAAACAACACGTTTATTCGCTGATGACACTACCCTTATAAAGTCATCATCTCATGTTCGTGAATTAGAAAACACGATTTACATAGGGATTTAGATAAATCAAATCGATGGGCAAAACGTGGCTTGTTTCTTTTAATCCTATAAAACTGAGGTAATTTTTATATCCAAATTTTTGATAACACTTGACAAATATTTGAACCTTTAATTTTCTGAAAATGGAAACATTTTAATTTTTAGCTAGTTTTCATAGACATTTGAGGTCATTTAAATTCAAATCTAAAATGGTTCTGCATTCACATCAATGAAATTTATAAAATCAGTTATTAAAAAAAAAAAAAAAAAAAAAAAAAAAAAAAAAAATAATAATAATAATAAATAATCCTAAGGAAAATCAAATATATGTTAAAGCATGATGCTCTTTTAAGAATTTATTAAGTTCTTTTTATTTTAACCTGTTCCTGGAATATGCATGGTGAAGTTTTGGACGGATGTTCTCAGGCTAATTATTAGCGGATTACCGTGTTATACTAGAAATTAATCATTATATTTTGAAACAAATTTGGAAACCCCTTTCAGACAGAAGAGCTAAAAGAAAACTTACAGTTACTTATTAGATAAATAACTTTATTACCTCCTACTAGGCTATCATAATCCTTATAACTTAAGAAATTGTGAAAAGTTTCCCAAATTCCAATTATCGACTCCACTACAACAAAATCTTCTTTCCCATACTTAAAGAAGCTCGAAACAAACTTAAGATGTTGAAAGTTTAAATCTTACCATTTTCTTCCTTTAACTAGCTCTTTCTCAGTTATATATCCTATTGATGCTACCATGTTATTTTAATTATGGAGGAAAGAAAAATTTTAATATTATACATACTAAATTAAGTATCAAGTGTAGTCTTCTTAAACGATGACCCTTTTCCGTGTAAATTTGGCAACCAAATTCTATTGTTAAAATTGGTGCTTACACTTCTGAAAATGCCTAACCATCTTTTTTGTATGTCTAAAAAATTATGCCTGCTGCCCATACAGAAATGCTCCAAGTTTTAAAATAATTTAGGATATACAAGTAAATTTAAATTATTACTTTATTGGAATGAAAACTTGGCTTTGCGAAGTAAACTGATCATGTATTGAACTTGTGATTCATTTATAAAGTCAGCAGAGATTTGAATTCTCACATAATATTATAATACATAGTAATATCTTGTTGTTATATACTCTGACAATATACCGTAATTACTTATTTAACTATAGTATGTATGTCATCACCTGTAAATATTTTTAATGTTGATTGAAGACAGGGCTTCTTAAGTTGAAAATAACTGCCTAATCCATTTGTACATTATGACAATAAAGATATGCTTTAAAAGTCAAAGGTAACAGGGAACCGGATCCATGCGTCCTTTATCAGCAGAATCAGGCTAGAGTCTGTTTTGGAGCAGGTGTCTGCCAGGGTTGCCAACAAGCTAGTGGAAGCCAGTCCAATCAGCGCAAACTGAGCTTGTTTGCACAACTCCCGGCCTGAAGGTACTAGGCTAATTCAGGAATTCATTAGCGAACTTTGGCATGAAATGCTTTAAGCCATTTAACCCAATCCTACATCAGGTTCAAAGCGTTTGTGACGAATTTGGGTGTTTCAAGTATCATGCCACTATAAGACAAAAGCTATCATAGGGAATTTGTTGGCTCTTTGCAGCTTTGTCAAAAACCTGCCCCAATTGTTGAAGATAAAACATTTTTTCTGTTGTTAACGGGCAGTTTGGTAATGTTTTAAGAAAAAAACAAAAAGAGTGCTTGAAGATAAATGACATTGACTATGTGGACGGATGCTTTTCTATTTTTCATTTCTGTCTATATATCTGCCCACTGAGCGATATTTCTGGGTTGCTTAAAGTATATGCATACAGTTAAGTTAGGGGCCAGGAGAACTGCGGGACTGACATGAAAATTTTTATGACGAAACAGTTTCGCCTTAAAAAGGTTCGTCACAATTCATTGCGAGTATAGGTTGTACCAAGCGAGTTGTGGCTCCCCTTCATTATGTATGGAAAATTTCTGGAGTAGTAGGTAATAAGTCTGGTCAAAAACAAACAGATTGTCTGTTAATTATCATGTTAAGACTAAATGATAGCAGTTGATAGCCATCTTCCTTAATCTATGATTACCAGAGTTGTTAGTTAAGTTAATACAGATTATTATTCAGTGGTTTTGAGTCCGGTATTAATTTTTTCAACTACGCCTTTTTACAATTGTTGAACCACCAGCCATTTAGTTATACATTGTGCGGGTGAATTGATGTTAGCACAGGTTAAATTTCATTAGCGAGTTAAGGCATAGCTGTTTAAGGATTGTTGTCCTACGAATTTTTTCAGGATATGTTCCCTACCAAAGAATGCGCTGTGTCAGCCATTTTACCTCGCATTAATTGGCGGGGTGAAGTTAATTACAGTTAAACTGATCCCAGTGAGAATCATTAGCCCAGATAGGGTCTTGCAATGGTAAGGTGAGGTTGGTTGTTACATTGAGACATCAGAAATAAACTTGATAAGACACTAAGTTTTGTTTTCGGATGGTGTTCACTTGCAGTCGGAAGTAAATCTGTTTTTTGTATCGTTTTGCAGCATTGTAACTAGCACCAGAAAGAGTTTCTTCTCCTTTTTTGGCGAATTTTAAGGCACTGGGCCTGGTTGCTATTTAGTTTTAAGCAAATGTTAGTGGTAATTTGTTTGGTGCACGTTTCGTTAATTTGGTGCTTGCAGTCAGGACAATCATAAATCAAAAAAAAAAAAAAAAAAAGAAAAAAAAAAAAAAAAAAAAAAAAAAAAAAAAAAAATAATGAATACAAAATTATTGATTGATTTTGTTTTGCTATTGCTGCATGATTTGTATATTTTGGAGGAAGATTTGATATTGGCTGGTTTTATTTGTGGTCGCCTAATACGCCCAATTTTGGTTGGGTCGGTGTTCCTCTTTTATGCGATTTGCATATATTTTGTGCGTACATTTGTTTTGGTTACGCTTCCAGCAGAAGCAATTGGCTCATTTTTGACATCTGCTCCCTCATATTTGTTTATTTTAGGCACTTATTTGTATGGTGCATCTGTTATTTTAGCACTTTTTAATATGCTATTCTTGATATGCTTCGGCACTTATTTGTATGGTGCATCTTGTTATTTTGCATTTATTATGCCCATTTGATATGGCTTTACGGCAGCAAAATTTTATATTATATTATGCCCATTTTTTCTTTGGAATGTCCTGACTGTAAACCATTTCTGGGCCAGGTGGTGACAACATTAATGTTGTCATTTGCGGTTTGTTTCACTTGGAGCTGCGAGCAACAGAAAATGCTGATATAAATTTGTAATTCTATTATATACAACAGCTTCTATTTTGTGGAATTTCCTTTTCCCCAGTTTCCATTTTAATATTAGCTGTTTTAATTCTCATTGTTTTGAAGCTTGGGCCAACTTCTGCCATTCCTATTAGCGTTAAAAAATATATTTTCAAACTATAGTTAAATATTCCCATTGAAGGTAAAGCTATTTATTAATGAAGGTTGTTTATTGATTGAATATTGATTGGATATTTTTCAATACAAATTAAGTCTTGGTAAAATATCATTTTGTGCTTGTCTTTCTGTTTGATAATAAGAAAACTAATGCTCTCTCAATTAGTTTCAGTTATTCAGATGAAGAAAAAGACGTTACGCCCCTGGTCCTTCTATAGCAGTGCGAACTCTCCTGTTGGGAGGTGAATAAAATCCTTTTTAATCTAGTTTTACGTACAGGAAGCGTGCCCAATATTTTGCTCCCATAGATTTGTTTGCCAAAAAAAACCACCCTTCCACCCATTCTATTGCAGTGTTGCTGATTGATATCTTGCGTTTCTGCTGTCGGTTTTTAGATTCTGTATGTTTCAGCTTCATCACTTCCTGTGTGAAGATCCTTCGTCGAAGCTTCAGCATGAATTCCCAGAGTGCAGTGGAAGTTATTCCAGGGCATCACATATTGTTTGGGACATATGCGGCTTAGCAAGAATTATCTGAACTTTGTCGTGAAAATTAATTGTTCCGTGTACAAATTCCCCATTTGGCTGGTTTTGTTCACTTGGAGCAAACAGAAAAATGCTGATATAGAATTTGCTAAGTCTTTATATTACAACAGCTTCTATTTTGAGTGAATTCCATGTTCCCAGTTCCCTCCCCATCTTAATAATTAGCTGTTTTTAATTCTCATGTTGAAGCTTCATTTGGCGTACTGTGAGTACACAGTGATTTTGAGTACTCGGTAGCTCGGTTGTGTTAGGCCTTAGGAAAAGGTTCTTATAGATAATATTACATTTATTTTATCGTTCTCTTATTATATATGTGCGAGTAGGGATTATCGAATCACCCGAGGTAGGGGAGACTACCCGCATAGGCTTAACGATCACTCAGTCTTTGTTGATAATCATTTAATTGTTATACTGTTCTGTATGATTTATTCTGTTTGGATATTTTGAAGTTAGGTTATCATGATCACTCAGAGGCGCTGAGTAATCATTAGGATTGATATTATCGATTACAATATTAAGGGATACTAGAGAGTATATAGGATCACAGCAAGGTCAGCTGTGTAATATATGTATATATTGGCACTGAGTAATTTGATAGGAACCGTACATAATGTAGACACTGTATAGATCATCGGTTAATTGTGACTGGTACGGACCCGGTATATGTCACAACGATAGATAATTCGCAGTTGACGACGATTTTTTTCCTAAATATCTTAATATAATCTTATTATTATTTCTGGATATATAGTCAGTGTCTATATGTGTAGCATGGTATAATAAAAGTCAATACCATATGTTCAAATTACAACTTTACATTAGAACAGATTAAAAATTTACCAAGACATCATTAATTCGGTCTATAGTATACATCAACTTTGACCTTTTGTAACGCGAGGTTATGGCGATGAAGCGTTCTGATATTATCATTGAAACTGAAATGCATGAGATACATTAAAAATAGACTTTTATAATACGGGGATAACATGGCAGTGTAGACAAAGTGTTATCTACACCGGAGACAGAGGGATATAATTTGTTATTTCTGTTGCCTCGAATAAAACATCAAAACGATATGAATGAAACACTGACAGCGAGTTCCAAGACGTAAATTAATTAATGAATATTTATGGGTAGATAATGCGCTAAGGACAATACATTTTTACTTAAAGAAATAAAAATCTCCAAATAAAAAAAAAATAATTCGGTTAGTCGGATAACGTTCTCTGATTAGTTTAAACATAATTAATGCTCGACGTTTACAATTAAGAATATAGATTAAAAAGAAGAATATCCTGGCAGAGGACGGTCTGTTGAGTATACGGTGACAGAGGGATATACTCAGTTGTGACACTTGTTTTAATTGTCCTTGTAAAGAGATAGTTTGCAGATATCTACCAATTAAAAAGATCAAAGTACTAAAGTACTGGGGCCATATTAACAGTGGTGGAATTCAATGGTTACATCCGAGGTTGATAGAGAGGTATAATGATACTTAATTCAAATATGTTTATACTGAATATTACGCTTTTTTTGAAAACATGAATGTGATGTATTTTTTAGTGTTTTCATGCATACAGGTACTTTATATGTGCCAGAATGCTAAATATCATATTGATTTAGACAATTATTCAAAATGTCACACCTAATGTTGATAGTATTTATAACAAAAGTTCCTATGACGGCATTAAAATGAAGCATTAATCGTTATTAACATACCTCAAAATGGTTTATATATACATACCAGTGCCTAACCAGTAGGATGTGATGTTTGTCAATTTTAATGAATAATTTGTTGGGGTAGGTAAATATATCCTAGTCTTTCACTTAATTATATACAGTTGATCACAGCTAACATACTTAAATATTCTATTATCTTTTCTTAGTCTACATCATATCACTGACTGTTAAAGTTTGTATCGCTGACTAGACCAATGGTTTCTCATCACCATGGTTTTATCATTTACTAACTGTGTGTAAGCTACAATATGCCTACATGTGTAATTAAAAACGGTACATTCCCCTTGCGTTTTCTTTCTTCTATTTTCCTTCTTCTTTTAGTCTGTCTGTCTGTCTGTCTATGGGGGTGTGTATGTGTGTGCGAGTGGGAGAATGCTTGTTTGTGCGTTAAGGCGTGTTAAATATGTATGGATGTATTTATAGATCTATGTCCGTTATGCTATGTGTATGTATGTTATGGTGCTATCTATGTTTGTTATGCTATATGTATGTATGTTATGGTGCTATCTATGTCCGTTATGTTATGTGTATGTATGTTATGGTGCTATCTATGTTTGTAATGCTATGTGTATGTATGTTATGGTGCTACTGTATCTATGTCCGTTATGCTATGTGTATGTATGTTATGGTGCTATTTATGTTTGTTATGTTATGTGTATGTATGTTATGCTATGCTACTGTCGTGATGCTATTATGTATGCATACATAATGTATATATGTTGTGTTATTTTATATATATGTGTTGCTATAATATGTATGTGTGTTTGCATGGTGTGTATGTATGGTGTGTATGCATGCATGTATGTATGGATGATACAGGCATGCATGTATATATGTATGTATGCATCCATGTATGTGTGTATGTATACATGCATGTATGTATGTTGTGTCATGCTATGTATGCATATGTTATGCATGGTGAAACTATGATTTGTCACGTTATATATATGCATGTACATACATGTAGGTATGACTTAATAAACCGTAAAGCTTGATGTCTGAGTGTTGTAGATGACTGCGTATGTATGTGTTTGCTTGGTATCCATTTATGTATATTATGTAAATTGTTTGAAAATTAAAAAAAAGTATTTACATCCATCATGAATAGTTTAATGTCTTACTGTAGCTTGTAAATATCGGCACAATGTTAGGGGAAATGACAAATTTAAGATCCGAAACATAAATATTAAACATGTTCCATAAATTACCCGAGATCACCCTGTTACTCAAAGTACGACACAAATATAATTGCAATCAAAAAGTGACTCATAAAAATAGCTGTACTTAGTTCCAAAATAAGCAATTGCCACTATATAAAATACAGTGTTCAATTACATACATTTTCTAAAAGGTCCATTGATTGTTTTACCAAAGTCTGCATGAATAATATTTGTGACATTCATATATGTTAATAAATTGATAATACTTATAAAATATGATGAATAAATACACAAAGTATAATTGTGTTAATGAAATATTCGATAACGGGGTGATCTGTACATATTTACCGGCCGCGCAGTCACTGAGGACATGTGTACATAAGGAAGTGTCCTGAATAAAATTTCAAGACACATAACAGGTTTAATAGCATATGAGCTATTGTAATGTTAATAAAAAAAAAGAAAAAACAATGTTTCAGTTGATACCAGGTGTATATCTATAAATCCCTGAATGTTGTCACTGTTTTCAGTTCTATACTAATCATACAACTTTGTGTAACGGCACTGTAAACATATCTCAGAGGTGGGAGAAGGTGAAGAATCCAGGAGAGGAAGATATTCTCAATATACCAAGGTACTACGGGTAGCCAAATGGGACATTCGTGACTTTGCACATGAAATCCAATTTTGTGTAGACAAAAATGAGTTTTGTTCAACAAAAATGAGTTCAGATTAACGAAATTTATAACATATTACAAAAATTACTTTTGTTATATAAACAGTATTTCAGTGGACAAAAGTCATGACGAAATACGCAAAGTAAAGTTGGACAGTTATTCTTTTTTTGTAGACATAAATTCATTTTTGTGTGCACTTTTGTTTGCACAAAATTGAACTCTGTTGTAACAAAATCACTTTCGTCTTACAAAAAAATATTTTTTTTATGATCACTTCATTTCCGTAATGACATAAATAAATGTTGTTTAACAGAATTCATTTTTGTTATGACAAATATTATTTTATGTGGACAGAATTCATTTTCGTCCTGACAGAATTCAATTTCGTCTAGACAAAATTAATTTTCCTCAGTAAAGTATGCAAATGAGTCCATGTTTGACCTTTTCTTGTAAGCTGGTAACCGATTGTTTGTAACGCTTACAGTTCGCTCATTCTTTGGCGAAGGGTAACCAGACTTGGAAGTTGTGATAGTAAACGAATATTTGTTGGATATGTACGTAATCATTGCGCTTATGACAATTCATGTGCATATCCCTTGAAAGACTATTATCCATAGAGTATCCATTTATGTATGTACGTAATCGGCTTGTACTTGATATCGTAACCCCTCCCATTCTACTGAAAAAAAATGAATTTTGTGTTCTATTTTCACTTTCGTCTAACAAAACTCAATTTTGTCCATAAAAATTGATTTTGTCATGACAGAAATGAATTTTGTGTAAACAAAATTGAATTTCGTTTTCAATGTTCACTTTTGTCTAACAAAACTCAATTTCGTCCACAAAAAATGAATTTTGTCATAACATTAATTAATTTTGTGTAGACAAAAATGAATTTTGTGTGCTGGAAGATAATTTTGTAAGACGAACATGATTTTGTTATGACAGAACTTAATTTGTGTACACAAAATTGATTTCGATTATAACAAAATAATAAGAACTAATGGTCTCTCAATTAGTTCAGTTTATCAGATGAAGACAAAAGAGTTACGCCCCCTGTCCTTCTATAGCAGTGGAACTCTCCTGTTGGGAGGTGAATAAAATCCTTTTTAATCTAGTTTACGTACAGGGAAGGTGCACAATATTTGCTCCCATAGATTTGTTTGCCAAAAAAATCGCTTGTTGAAGTTTTGTGGTGCCAGCAGTATTTTAGTGTTCATACGGACATTCTTTGTGTGTCTGTTATACAGAATTGGTTTGTATTGAAGCGGATGTCGTTCGATTTTGATATATCGTGTGATCAGCCGTACCGCATGGTGCGGCCATGGCCTTCCTACCATCGAACACGTGTTCGTCCCGGTTCCAGTTGTTAACACCGTTTAAAAAGAAATGTCTTGTTCCTGGCATCGTCGCTAATATTTTGCCGGGATTTTACTGCATTATCCCATACCGGAATTTATTTCGGTATTTTTATTTTATTGTAGAATTAATCTTGCACTTCTAGTTCATAGCAACGGAGGTTAGCATTGCCGGAGACGGAGACATGAATTAAGGTTATTGATTTTTGAGTCATTATATTTTTTATTTCGTAATCGTGATTAATTTGTCAGACTGTAAGTTCGTCATTATTTTTAATGTAAGTGGCGATAATTAATTCGTTTAAAAGTTGTGCTTTGGACTTTGTGTATTGTCGTTGATGGGAGTTGCTGCCCTTTGATCATGTGTAAGTGTTGTGTCATCATCCTCGGGTGCCGCCGGGTTATATATGCTAACGCTGATAGGTTTAATGTCTCAATGCCGCAGTTACCGGAGGATGTAGGGGCATGTTTGTATGTCGGATAATGTCGACATGTGTTCTATATGTCCTTATTTGAGTTTTCAGTCATGCGGGGTAAGGGAAAGTGCGACCTCGAGGCTCTCTACAGCCCCTATGTAAGGGAACAAGAATGGTTCCCATGTCGTTGAGTGCAGGCAGCCAGTCGGAGTGAGAATGGTCCCAGTACTTCGAGTGTTACAGATCCAGCAGTAGCTAGTGGGGGGTAACATGGGTAGATGATAAAGACAAGGGCAAATCCTATTAAATGAAATATTTCTTGTAGGTTTACTAATATTGGACGATAGCAAAGTGCTATTTTACAGGTTGAAAACTAATAGTGTTAAATAATCTACTTGTTACTTCTAATGAAATTTGTGATGTTTTTAATTAATTTAAAGCTTGGAAAGGCTTCAGGTGAAGATGGTATAAGTCACCATAGACTTAAATACATGGCTGATACAGTTTTGTAAACCTCTTAAGGTTTCTTCATCTACCTGTATATTTCCAAATGAATGGAAATGGCTAAAGTTATGCCTCTCTTTAAAAAAAGGAGATAGACATTCTATATCAAACTATCGTCCCATTTCTCTCCTTTCTACTGTTTCACAGTTGGGAAAGTGTTTAAAAGGGTAATGTTTAAGCACGTGCATAATTATTTATAATAAATATAATTTATTTTTACCTAGTTCAAGCCGGATTTATGCCTGGTCATTCAATAGTATACCAATTAATTGAAAATAATATATCCATAACATTTGTCTAAATCTCATACGCCGGTATTATGTATGATATTCTTGTGACATTTCTAAAGCCTTTGACAGAGTCTGGCAACAAATGTCTTATAATTAAATTAAAATCCATATGGTATTTCGATTGGGTAACCTATTGTCCTGGTTAGAAAATTACTTAAGAGAAAGACATCAAAACGTATTTATAAACAATTCTCTTTCTGATATTGGTATGATATGAGAAGATGTCCTCAAGGCTCAATTCTTGAACCACTTCTTTTCCTTATTTTATATAAATGATTTAGCTGATGAATCTTCAATCAACTAACACGTTTTATTCGCTGATGACACTACCTTATAAAAGTCATCAATCTTTCATGTCGTGAATTAGAAACAGATTTAACATAGGGATTTAGATAAGTCAAATTCGATGGCAAAACGTGGCTTGTTTCTTTTAATCCTAATAAAACTGAGGTAATTTTTTATATCAATTTTTGATAACATTTGACAAATATTTGGACTTAATTTTTGATGGAACATTTTAGATTTTTAGTATTTTCATAGACATTTTGAGGTCATTTTAATTCAAATGGTCTGATCACATCAATGAAATTTATAAATCAGTTAAAAAAAAAAAAAATAATAATAATAATATCCTAAGGAAAATCAAATAATATGTTAAAGCATGATGCTCTTTAAGATTTATAAGTCTTTATTTTACCTGTTCTTGAATATGCATGTGAAATTTGGGACGGATGTTCTCAGGCTATATTATTAGCGGATTACCGTGTTAACTAGAAATGAATCATTATACTTTGAAACGAATTTGGAAACCCTTCAGACAGAAAGAGCTTAAAGAAAACTTACAGTTACCTTTATAGAATAAATAACTATTACTCCTACTAGTCTTTATCATAATCCTTAATACTTTAAGGAAATTGTTGAAAGTTTCCAAATTCCAATTATGCGACTCCACTACAACAAAATCTTTCTTTCCCACTACTTAAAGAAGCTTCGAACAACTTAGATATTAAAGTTAATCTTTACCTTTTTCTTCCTTTAAGCTAGCTCTTTCTCAGTCTATACTATGAGTCTACCATGTTATTTTAATTATGGAGAAAAGAAATTTAAATATTATAGCATACTAAATTAAGTCATCAGTGTAGTTCTCTAAACGATGACCTTTTCCGTGTAAATTTGGCCACCAAATTCTATTTGTATAAATTGTGGCTTGTGAAAATGCTAACCATATCTTTTTATTGTTTTAAATTAGGGTGCTGGCTGCCCATACAGAAATTGCTCCAAGAT
>SAYR01037849.1:62264-94417 GCA_004382745.1 Argopecten irradians irradians | reverse complement strand
TTTTTTGTAGACAAAATTCAATTTTGTGTGCACTTTTGTGTGCACAAAATTGAACTCTGTCGTAACAAAATCAATTTCGTCTAACAAAAAAATATTTTTTTTATAATCACTTCATTTCCGTAATAACATAAATAATGTTGTTAAACAAAATTATCTTTCAGTGGACAAAAGGCCATTTGGTTATGACAAATTTTATTTTTGTGGACAGATTTCATTTTCGTCTTGACAGAATTCAATTTCGTCTAGACAAAATTAATTTTCCTCAGTCAAGTATGCAAATGAGTCCATGTTTGACCTTTACTTGTCTGCTGCTAACCGATTGGTTGAAACGCTTATAGTTCGCTCATTCTTTGGCGAAGGGTAACCAGACTTGGAAGTTGTGATAGTGAACGAACATTTGTTGAATATGTACGTAATCATTGCGCTTATGACAATCCATATGCATTTCCCTTGAAAGACTATTATCCATAGAGTATCCATTTCTGTATGTACGTAATCGGCTTGTACTTGATATCGTAACCCCCTCCCATTCTACTAGGCCTAATAAATTATATTCCAGAGCATGCACTTTTCACAAGAAGTCGGGACATATTCCGCTGATCAATGCTAGTATATTAAACATCCACAAGAATGAAACGGATGTTACAAACACAGGTGCTTGCGGTCTTCATCCCGTCTTTTCCTCTAAAACAATATAGAGACAACTGCCAATCTTTGAATCCGATATAAAGGCAATCTATAAACTGAGTTATGATACTATACCCAATGAGAGGCCACTTTACAAAATCGTGATGAGACAGTTCATTTACATATATCCATATTTGGATTCGGTGACAAAGTTTATTTTTGTGACAAAAAAATGAATTTTGTGTTCTATTTTCAGTTTCGTCTAACAAAACTCAATTCCGTCCATAAAAATAGATTTTGTCATGACAGAAATGAATTTTGTGTAAACAAAATTGAATTTCGTTTTCAATGTTCACTTTTGTCTAACAAAACTCAATTTCGTCCACAAAAAAAAAGAATGAATTTTGTCATAACATAAATTAATTTTGTGTAGACAAAAATGTATTTTGTGTGCTGGAAGATAATTTTGTAAGACGAACATGATTTTGTTATGACAGAATTTAATTTGTGTACACAAAATTGATTTTGATTATAACAAGATAAAGTCCCAATTGGCGCCCCGTAGGTACTGGTAAAACAAGACTGACGCATTGTTTTGGTCTTTTAACAGCGTCAAAGTGATTCTGATAGTCACATTCGAGGTTTGATTTAAAAGTTTTCAATTCTTGATTGACATTATGTATTTTATCAGAAACAAATATTATTGTGTGAATATCCAATGTTATATCTGTTGAATTTTTATGCAAACAAAATCTTAATAGGACTTGTGGAATATCCCGCTAATTTGTTTGCTTTAATATAGGGACATTTTATTGGGAAGTATTTACATAATTATAAGCTCTTAATGGTCATTGTATGATGACGCTGTTTGTTAATAAGGGAGAGGGGCGGATCACAGAGGGAGACAGTCAGTGATATTGTTACCGGTCTCTCGTTGTACTGTAGGGAAAACTGGTACGCTCGGTTCTTTGGCTACCAGTTCTTACTGTGTTCTTGTCATACTGCGGTCATTTTGATAATACATTGATGTTTCTTGTCGATGAAGATGATTTAGATAAATTCAGATAGACAGTATTTTATATTTTGGGTTGTTTTATGTGTATGAAGTCTGTATTAATGTCTTGATAATTAGTTTGTGTTAATATGTGTAGCAACTTTACGATATGAAAGGTTAATAATCCCCCAATACATCATTACTGCGGCCTATAGTATACACCAACTTTGACTTCTTTGAATTTAATACGTTTTAAGACAATGCTATGACCGTGAAGTGTTTTGCAATTATCAATTGAACTGTAATGCAGAAACTACATTAGCATGGCATTTCATAACTCAGAAATGACATGACAATGTAGACAAAGCGATATTTACCTTATATAGACTGTTAAGTAATAAGTCAAATGATGTACACAAATTAGTTTAAATATAATTAATAAAATAAAATATAGTTCAACGTTTAGAAGTAGGAATAAGCATATCCACTGATAGAGGGTGGTCTGCTATGTATATGGTTCTTAGGATTCCATTTTGAAAATGTTCGATTTTTTTTCTTTGGTATTGTATGGCACAATATGGTTTTCTAAAGTAGGATTCGAAACTCATGTTAATTAAAATTTCAAAATGTATTTGTAATTCAAATGAATGTTAGGAGGATTCTACGTAATCGTCTACTTTATAAACTAATCTTTAGGGGGATTAACGTAGACACCATTGATGTACTCGACATTGTTCATTCACAATGTTGAGATACACTTATGAAGTGTTTTTATATCAATTATGGTAACCGACTTTAGTATACTTATTATGCTATTGCATGCTTATCTACCAGTGTTCTGGGAATGGTTCGTAGGTTTTTGTTTTTGAAATACAAATGTACCCGACTAGTATGACATAAATCGCATAGTTCCTTCGAATGGAGCATTTAACCGAAATATAAAAAAAAACACTAACAGCGAGTTATACAATGTACGACGTTGACGAGATAACAGTGACAGTGAATAAAGAATGCACTAGAAATACTAGTACTTTTACCAATGGTTGTTTAAATATATGACAATATTGTGAATATATAACAATGCAAAAGCAGAACAATAAACACACCATTTAAAATGTCTGCTATTATAAGTCTTTCTATTCTCCCTTTCTGTGATCGACACATTTACATATGGCAAACATTAAAACAAAACACACTACATTGTTTCATTATGTTATTATACTATTTTCCCATTTTTAATACCGTTTGACTAATTTTATGGCAAGTGATTACCTACTCTTTGAGCTGGCGCATAGTTATAACATTAAAGTGATTTCCACATGAATCCCTGGTACCTTAAATTGAAATGTATGTGGAAATAACTATCTATGTGCACGAATAGGTCGCCAATACATCCTTAATACGGTGTATAGTATACATCAACTTTGAGTTCTTTGAATGTAATGCGTTTATAACGCAATGTTATGGAGGTGAAGTGATTTGATGTTATCAATTAAACTGCAATTCATGACCTACATTAAACATGACCTTTTATAACTCAGAGATGTCATGACAGTGTAGACAAAGTGACATTTATACCGGATATAGTCTGTTATTTATATTGCAAACTTCCTCGAATAAAACATCAAAACGATATGTATGGAACACTGCCAGATAGTTCAAAGACGCTGATGAGTTATTAAATATGTTTTTTATGGATAATGAACGAATGATAAATTATGTTTAATTAAAAAACAGATAGACCAAATAAACGATTATTTTTAGTAAGTAATAAGTCAGATGACGTTATCAAAGTAGTTTAGATATAATTAATGTTCGGCGTTTAAAAGAAGGAATAAATGTATCCACTTATAGAGGGCGGTCTGCTATGTATACGGTGGCAGAGGGATACACAGATATTTAAGTCAATTATGACAATAATGTGTTATTATAATTGTCAAGAGATAGTTTGCAGACATTTATCAATTTAGAATACTAAAGTGCTAGGGCCATAATGGAAGTGGTGTAATGACATGATTACATCCAAGGTTAACAGACATACAGGTATAATCAAACTTAATTAAAATATGATTACACTGAATAATTCGAATAAGACCGAATGTTAAATACGTTCATGTCACGAGTATAAAAACCAGTAGGCATGTAAGGTAGCGCCAGACATGTCTGTACAAGTATCAATAAACGCATTTGGGGTGGGAGTGGGTTACGTTTTCATCTTTGCCGTCGTCTAACTTATACATATACCTTTAGATCACCTTTTTAATTTTCCTTCTATAATGTTGAAATACTAGTGGAGCGGCTAAGCATGAAAATCGTTCAAATTTTGAAAAAAAGCATGAAAAGACATCAGGTTTCAGGGAAAAAAATAGACCCCAATACTTCACGGTCCCTGGCGGCCGTCATATTGGTTTTTTAAATTGCCTCCAAAACACCTTCTGCGACCCATATCTTACGTTCTATACCAGCTAGACCCAAACTTTGAACGTATAAACCCATATTATTGATGCCTAGGAACATTCTGATGGCATTTAACTTCATTGAAAAGGACCGCGATTTTGAATTTCAAGATGGTCGCCAACTTTGCGAGCTATATCTGTACATATTTTTTTATAATTATCTTTTTATTCATGATTTTCATTCAGTACAATTAAATATACAAATACACTCAATAGACTTTAAAACACATACATACTTACGTAAAAAATACACTCATATATTTAACACATGCATATACATTCACATACATACACATACGAAGCTTGAATTTCTAGTACATACGTAGAAAAAATTATACGAATTAGGAGTTTGGAGATGAGGGGGGGGAATTATATTGTACTGAATATTAAGGAAAGGAATCAAAGACAGAATTAGAAGAAAAAGAAAAAGGTGATAGAGCTATAAAGAAAGAAAAAGGAAAATGAAAAGAAAGAAAAAAGAAAACTAAATTAAAAGAGTCTAGGTAGGATGGAGACGGAGGAACAATTATAACTGTATAAACAATCTTTAATAAAAAAAAAATAAAAAAATGCAATTTCGGCTTTGTGCAGGGAAAGGGGAAGGGGGGGGGGAATAAAATGAAATAAAATAAACAAATTATAATATGGACTTAAAAAGTTTAATGAAGTAAATGTGTGACAAAGTGCAATTATAACTTGAATAGGTTTTCCCATTTTCTCCATTCATTTTCAAATTTAAGTTTTACTTTTTCATCTTTACTATTTGAAATATATTTTTGAATTGTATAATGGTCTTTAATTGTGTTGATAAGAGCGTTTATGCTTAATGAGTTGCGTAAACATCTCATTCTGTAAATGTATTGCTTTATAATTATGATAATTTCATTGTCCACTCTATTACTATGGAGATAATTTTCATGCAAGAGTCCAAAAAGAAAGGAATTTTTATTAACAGAAAAGGGAATCAAGAGAGCTTGTAATAATGTGTCAAAACTTTCAAGTAATCCTTGCACTTTGTCACACTCCCATAACAAGTGTGTAATAGTTTCAGGCTCAGTATTGCAGAGTACACAAAGAGGGGAGATAACTACTCTGATTTTAAACAAAAATGAATTTGTTGCCAAAATATAATAGATTAATCTATATTGGAACCACTGTAGTTTAGTATTTGTTGTAACATTAAATGGAATTTTATATATTTTACACCAAGTTTCATGATCTATATTGTTAAAAATTGCATTCCATTTTCTAGGACCGGACGGTATTATATCGGACTTGTTTAAAAAGTTATAAAACAGTTTTGATCCTTTTCTATCTTTGAGAAAGAGTTGCAGATTAATAGGCATATATGGATAATGAATTTGTTTTCTTTGTAAATCATATGAAGAAATTAGTTTTTCGGTAGCTGAAACAAGACATTGGTACTGTAAAAAAATTGTGTTAATTTGGTAAATCTGAATGAATTCTTGATATGTGTAAAATAAACTTCCTTCTACACTCTTAACAATGTCATTTATGATACACACACCTTTCTGATAATAGTTTTTATAGAAGATTATCTTCCTATCCACCCTAATATCACTGTTATACCAAATAGGAGCCATCAAAATGTTTTCCTGACAGATTTTCTCGTTATATTTTGAGCTTAACATATACCACGATTTAAAAAGATCACTCCAGAATTTATTTTTACATTTATTTTCACACCTTTATATCTTCCGAACCACAATTTGAAAGAAGATCAATATTGATAAAAGTTTTTAGAATTGTCTGCCATTTCTCTTTAGTCTGATAAAGTCTTCTTACCCATGTAAGTTTAAGAGAATTTATAAAAGCTATGGTATTTATCATTTTCAATCCTCCATTTGCATAATTTTGTGTGGTTGTCTCCCTTTTAATTTAGTCATGTTTCCCATTCCATAAATAGTCAAATAATACTGAATTGAGTTTGCTTATAAATTTATTATCTGGATTGGGAAGAGATATAAAAAGATGGTTGAATTGTGAAATAAGTAGGGATTTGATATGTGAATTTTTCCTATAGATGTTAAAGATCTTCTTTTCCATACTTTTAACAAAGATTTTAGTCTGATTAGTTTTTTGTCAAAGTTAAGTTTTGGCATTTCATGGAGATTTACACTAAAAACAATACCTAACAATTCAAGTTTTTCCTTCCCCCACTGTAATTTAAGTTCCGGTAAAAAAGAGTCTTCACTATATTTCTTGCTACCAATCCAAATCACTTGCGTTTTATCAACATTCATTTTAAGTCCAGAATTTTTTGCAAATCTATTAAGTTCCATAATTGATTCTTTTAGAGATTTCTCTGAACCGTCGAGTATAAGTGAAGTATCATCTGCATACTGAGATAACAAAATAGGACAATTTTCAACATTTACTCCTTTTATATCTTTATTATTTCGCAGTTTTATAGCTAGAATTTCAGCACAAAGAATAAACACATATGGTGCAATAAGATCCCCCTGACGGCAGCCCCTCCCAATACCAAAGAAAGAAGAGATATTTACACCCTGATTAATAGCAGATTGTACATTACAATGTAGAGTTTTAAACCAGTTTATAATACTATTTCCGAAACCAAATAAAAGAAGAACTTTTTCTATAAATAGCCACGACACCGAATCAAAGGCCTTCTCAAAATTAATCATCAAAAGCATGCCTGGTATGTCATTTTCCTCAGTATAATGCATGATATCATATATTAATCTAGTATTTACTCCAATTTAACGCACAGAAATAAAACCAGTTTGATCATCACTTATTAATTTATTAAGAACGGTTTTTATTCTATTAGCAATAGTACCAGGTGCAATCTTATAAACAATGTTTAAAAGTGATATAGGTCTCCAATTTTTAATGAAATGCCTAGGTTTATCTGCCTTTGGTATGCAAGTTATAATTCCTTGTCTCTGTGTGATAGAAAGTTGCCCTGAACGGTAGCCAAAATTTATTGATCTTACAATAGAATCCCTTAATTTTCCCCAGAAACATTTAAAAATTCTGTAGTAAATCCATCTGATCCTGGACTTTTATTATTTTTCACTAATTTTAAAGTTTGTCCTGCCTCTTGATATGAGATTTCCGCTTCCAAATGATCAGATTCTTCTTGAGATAACTTAGGCATTTCATTATAATTAAGATAGTTTGATAAATTCATATTTTGTATATTATCTTCTAGATCTGTATTTTCCGGAACACCATAGAGAGTTTTATAAAATGAACATACTTACTTGGAGTCTGCAGTTTTTGTATTATTTTTGAGGTATAGTGTCTATTTTCCAAACTGAAAAAAATAACTAGTTGATTTTTCCCCTTCTTCTGCCCATTTTACTCTTGATCTTATAATACTACCTTTTATCTTATGTGATCTTATCCTCTCTAAATCCTTTTTCTTATCATTTAATTCGTCTAAATTAGTATTTTCCTGTGCCTCAAGTTTTTGTATCTCTTTCTTTAGATTATCTTCTCTACATTTTTTTCTTATATGATGCATATGAAATTGTACATCCTCGGATTTCCATGAACAATGTTTCTAAAATAGTTGATCATCAATAGAAAATTGAATCTCGGAATTAGCAATGCTTTCAATATTATTTAAACGATAGACTGGTAAACAGTATTGCTTTTTCACTTTGCTAATGCAATTATTAACTAAATTCAGATAATCTTGGTCATACAGAAGAGAATTATTAATTTAACAAGTACCTTTACCCCTTTTGAATTCATTTATTGTAAGAGATATATTTGGAAATGAATGATCTGATCTATACCCAGAATCTATGCCTGACTGGTCAATACTTGGCAGTAAACTCTCTGAAACAATGAAAAAATGAAGACGTGCTTGTTTCACTGAATTTTTTTCCTCCAAGTATATCTCCTAACATTTTCGTGTTGTTCTCTAAAGACATATATAAGACCAAAGTTTTCTATTATATCTAATACTTTTTCCCTGGCTTTTGGATTATTTATATTCTTGTATGTATTATCATAATCAAGAGTTGGATTTAAAACAAGGTTAAAGTCGCCACAAACAATAACATGATTATGGCCAAAGTCTTCAATAACATCGGAGATTTTTGAATAGAAGTCTGGACTATCCTGATTAGGACCATAAATATTAATAAGTGAAATATGTGCAGAATCGATTTCTATGTCTAAAGCTAAAAAAATTCCAGATAAATCTTTCTTCTCCTTGTGAACTTTAAACTCAAAGTCACTACTGAAAAGAATTGCTACTCCACGCGCATTCTCACGAAAAGACGAAAAATACGATTCGTAACCCCATTCATTCCTAATAATTTCTTCATTGTCCGCAGTAAAATGTGTATCTTGTAGACAAAAGATATGTTTATTCGTGTCTCTAAGATAAGAAAATACATCTTTACGTTTTATTTTATTCGAACGACCTTGTACATTGGCCGAGACTAGCCTCACACCTTCCACTTTGACTTTCTTATGAGATACTTAAGTTCCACCGTTTCCAGCCTAAAGGAGTAGGGAGATGAAAGATTACAGAAAGAGGAAAGAAATACAAAATGAGAGTTTAAAAACGTTATCAAATTAGGCGACATCAAAGACTACTACCTGACATACATGTACGACAGATTATAAAACCCACGGACACACCATGGCCATCTGACCATGTTCACTCACACCGCAAAGATGAATTATAATATCAGTGTCAACCAGACGCCTTCATAACACAATGTTTCTTGACTACAAGCATCAAGCGCTGAGCCGACAAAGACTAGGCTTAATAATTATCTGATCCGGTTTTAAAATATTTCCGGATATGATGGTCACATTCACCAATTTAGCACAGTAAACAACTCAAATAAGACTAATACGATTCTCGAAAATTATACACAAATAGTTTAATTAGAGGAGAGTAATCTCTTATGGTATTACGAAAAAATGAAGGAATAGTGTACTGACAGTATATGAAATATGACAGATATCTATTATATTACGGATTTCAAAAAGAATCCAATTTTTACAGTAATGAAAAAAAAAGCAACCACTGAAATCCTGATGTTATTCTTAACGATTATATGTATATAAAAACACATACGAATGCATTTTAATCCGGTTAAAATTTTAGCGCGTCATCTTAGATGACTCTGAGAATAACCACTTTGTACAATGTAGTTATAACAGAAAAGGAATTACCCTAATAAGCGCATATCAATGATATATGATCATAAACATACATATACGTTTGTATATATTAGATAAGTTAAAAAGTTTCTGATATGAATGAGAAAGATAACTAGCAAGTTTAAAAAATCACAATACTATAATACGTACATGTACATGTATATGTATATCTGTACATAATGCATCTAATTTATTAATCTTGCTTTTAGCAAATAAACACTTGCAAACAAAGTGAGAATATCCATGATTTTGAAGTGTTTAATACATAAATAATTTGATTATTATTTTAATGTATGCGGCAATAACGGATTTCAAAATAACCGCCGTTTTGAAATCCAACACCGCCGTTTTGAAATCCAACATTGCTGTATCAGTTCAAATTGTTCCCCTATTTATTTGTAAAAATCAAGTTAACACTCCTCTTAAACGTCTACACCAATATTAATGATACTTATTATTCTTATTACTTAGGATCATTCTTGTAGTGTTAAACTTCATGTAAAAAGAGGTCATTTTGTATTCTAAGATGGCCGCCAATTTACTACTTTTACCTAAATCTGTATATAATAATAATATCACAATTTATTTAGCTGACTTTCAGTAAATAAAACAACCTGCAGATACAGTGAGTATTTATATTTTAATGTTTCATAAAATATAATTCGATTCCTATTTGAATTTCAAAATGGCCTCCAATCTGAAATTCAAGATGTCTGGCAGTATCAAATTAAAGGTATATAAATTAACAAAGTTGGCTGATAATTTCGGAAATATTACGTAAAAACTTCATATTAACTTCTTCTACAAATATTAAACATACCATTATTCTCTGAACCAATCTGAATGGATAAATTAAATACAAACGTAAATTTCCATAAAGCGGGTCGCTTATGATCCCCGACGTCGTCCTTAAAAACACATTGTGATTAACTTTCACAACGGTCATTAGAAAACGTTTAACAATTTCTTCATTTCGGACCGGTAGCGGACCTTTAACTCTTGCAGAGTACAGCAGCCTTGAAAGCATGCCCCACACCCATGTTCATGCCAAAAATATAATTATAGTTCTAGAATGAAATTTTAAACGATAGCAATATTTGTCATTCTTGAAAGAACACTCGTATAAGAGCTATATCATGTAATTGGAAATAGCCTATCCTGATGGAGATCTTCACTACATCAGCACAATGCCATATTGGTATATCTTACACTGTCTACAAATGCAAGATGTACCCAAACATTATAAAAGATACTGTGGGAACTCATTAATGTCATTTGGAAGAGAGATAGGATATCAGATAAACTGAGGTGTTTCCGAAAGATTCAAATTGCAAACAAAACGATTACAATTGAGGATTATATCATTTATGTATGTGGAATGGAGGATCGTATTTGGATATTTACCTTGTCTGACATGACCCCTTGTGGTACGTCTATCAAATTGCCTGTAGCGGCAGTAGAATACACGACAAGCAAGTCCCGAAGTTAGTCATGATGACCACTATGTCAAAGCTTTACAAATATAAGCTGATCCTCCGAGGTAGAACTCCCAATATCATTACTAACTTAGGAGATAAACTGGTATAGAGAAAAATAAGCCTTCAAAAAGAAAACATATATGTGACGGCGACTGACAAAATTGGCCCAGATGCGGCGATATTGACGTCAAGAAAAATCACGTTAAAGTTTTGCGCTCAATTTTTGTCGACTTGAACACGTGTATTTCAGAAAATTGTATTTACCATCGTTCATTTACCACGCATTTTATGTGTACTTAGAGAGACAGGCCTAGCTAATCAAAATCAAATTAAATCAAACGTTTAGACGTACTATTTTCCTTGTCAACATGTCAGAAGTGTCGGTTGGTTGATATAGCATTAAACAAGTAGCTGCATTAAATGCACGTGTAATTTCCACAAAAATGCCAACGCTGGAGGCATTGTTCTTGCGTTTTCAACAAACGCCGAAAATTTAGAAGTTAATGCAAATTAAATGAAATTGATATAGTGGTAAACAATGTTTTGACTTATCGTGTCCCCGTTTTTCGACCGAATGATCAATGGGTGATAACTCTAACATACAATATTTTGTCGGCGGAATAGCGTAGTTTGTTTACAGTAGTTACGAAATGAAACAATCGTGAACTATGAACCAGGAGAGTTGTACCAGTACCATTCCATCTGAATTTTTTGAGGACCAAGATATAAATTTTATTACAGAATTGAATGAGGTAGATGAACTTTACTTTTGTCCAAATTTACATGTAGAATGTGAAAATTCTGATAATTTTCGGATGAAGATGACATAAATTACGAGTCCGATTCGGTGGAAAGCGAGGGCTGTCTGAATGTAGCACTAGAATTGTGCGACTAGGATAATAAGGAATACATAATTCAGTCAAAATTCAGTAATGACACATGTGGTTGTAAAGATTTTTTAATGGACGACCGTGTAGTTCAATTTCCGATTTCAACGACATTGTAGATTACAGAGAGTCGTGCAAGGAGCTGTCACGGGAAGAATCTGATCTCATAATAAAATCTCAGTTATTTGCACATAGACGGTCGGGAAAAAGCACGAAGTTAGAGAGAGGGAAAGACCGTACCAGGAGTATTACTTCAATGGCAGCAGGGTGTATCGTCAGACGTTTTGTTTTTTACACGGTGTTGAAAAGAAGAAATTATTAGCTATTGCAAAATCGCTTGATAATGATGGATTAAGACCTAGTGTCCACTGTAGAGTTGGAAAGTCAACTGTTTATGGTCTTACATATGATGACAGGGAAGGAATCAAAACATTCCTTTGTAAATATGCGAGAGAAATATTTTTTTTGCCATCGGATAAAACATCTGATATTTTTAATGTGTACCAAACTCTGTCAGAAAAACAGGATGCAGACAAGTAAGTCTGATGACATTCCAGAGGCTATGGAAGGAACTATGCCATCATATTGTTATTACTAAACCCTTACAGACCTTTGCCAGCAGTGTCAGGAATTTGCTCTAAACTTAGTAAATAGTGGATCCCTGGCAGAAGATGAGAAAACCATTCTCTTGACATCTTACAATGCACATGTCACTCAAGCAAAGGATGAAAAAGACCATTACAGGAAACAATGTAGAAGCAGCGAGGTAGTAATGAGTCCAATGGAAAGTTCGATATTTAAGAACAATATGCATGACTTGTACAATGCAAATTACATGTACAGTGTTTATTACTGGAAAGATAATAATCAAAGATATTTCAATAGATTCAGGTGTTGCTTTTAATGGTAGAAATATATTTAATATAGAACTGTAACTAATTCAGTAAATTAAGTACATGTACATGTACAAGACCAAGTTCTGGTACATACATATTGTGGCGTTTAAGATTTTATTTCTTGAAAATTACAGGACCTTAGGAGAGGGTGATAAACTATAAAATAAACAATATTACAAAAACTATAAAGATGGACAGCATATACATGCTTTCATGTTTGTAAACACATATGTTACGATTTAAATACACGCTGTGTATGTGTATAGGCCAAAACATATATATATATAATAACCAATCGCGCAAGATCAATCGAATGAGACATTATCTTAATTTGACAGAATAGCTATAGAATAAAGCAATTTAGCACAGTTCATCACTTATTCATTGGTTTACAGCAAATGGCATGATATGTTTGACAGATGTGTAGTCCGGGCTCCGTTCAAATGAAAACACAAGAGTTTAACAAGGGCGATAATTTGTCACAAATATTAAAAGTACACACCTATAAAATTTTAAAGTCTTAAGGCTAGAACTACAATTTTACCTGTAATCTATGAATATAAACTGTCAAATTGTCTTTGTGAAAATACTTGTATTAAACTGACAAAATGTTTTTTTTTGTTTGTTTATTTTTTTCAGCGTGCATTTATCTTTTGTTGTTTTATTTTTACAGAGAACTTGCCACAATCAGTTGATACAGCCATGCACTACTCTTGGTATTATGCTCAACAGGTCCACTTCCCTCACCATTCCCAACAAGTGGGACCTGTGTATCTTAGAACACCAAGGAAATGTAATGTTTCTGGAATCTGTTCTGAAGCATCAGGTATGTTAAGTGTCACATTTCATATGTTAAAATTTCACGATTTACACATACAACATGTATGTGCATGTATATGTGTACAGATGTACAATATGCATACACTATCCATGTTTTACCATGTTATACTACTATGCAAGTATCAAATATATTTTCTCTACATTTTGTACAACTTAACTGATAACTGTTGAAATACGATGTATTTAGTGAGACTCCAAAATCTAGTAATTGATAATAAACATTTTGATAAAGAATTTGTCAGACTAAGAATTAGTTGTAAATAATGTGTAATGCTATGAATCTATTTCAAGCAATTACGGCAATAGTACATTATAATCGGAATCTTTACATGCTGTTAACAGCAATTTGGTATGGGTCATTTGTAGAACTTTAACTATTTGAAATCTAGAAAATGTTTTCTATTTTGTATTGCAGGAAAGCAGGTTTTGTACCTAGTAGATGAATCGGTGAATCCTGGTAAGGGAGCCAACAGTGTGGTCAGCATGGTATATCATTGGCATGTAGAAACAAAGGCACAGTTCAACTTTGACAACTGTAACGGTCAAAACAAAAACAATGTTGTTTTGTGGTATGCCATTTGGAGAGTACTCACAGGTAAAAAAAGATAATCTAGATAATTTATTTTGTGTTTCTAATTGACTTCAGGTAATATTTCTTTAAAATAAGTATTGATTAAAAACCTACTAATCAATAATTATGAACCGATGAGTTTTATAAATCATAAATAAATTAATAGTTATTTTCTTTGTTATGTTCATTCCATATGTCCTGTATTAGTTAAGTTAATCCTTAGCTACATGTACATGATGTCTGAGCTCCTTATATATTTCTTCACTGAAAAATTGTTTTCAGGATTACACAGAAAGATAGATTGTTCCATGATGATAGCAGGACATACAAAATTTAAACCAGACTGGCACTTTGGACTATGAAAAATGAAATGGAGAAATTATGCTGAGACAATAAAACAGGTATTTCATCCGTCTTTGTATTCATGTTGTGTGATAAAAAGACGAAAAGAAACTCCTACATGTATCATGAAATATAAATTATTTGTATATACATCTATTGATTCCTATTTATATTGATGTACATGTATCTGATAAAGTTCGTAATTAAAAGTTAATACAACAGATAAATTATTGCTAAGTTAAGTGATTCTGGGACAACTGTGATTAAAAGGTTTTGTACATTACATGTAGCTGATACAGTATTGCAGTCCAGTAAGAATGGGCACAATATACAACAACTAGTGGATGATGATGCAAAACCTGTAGTGTTTAGGGACTGGAAAACACTCCTGAAAGCACCTCTAAAACACATCAGCAAATACCATCTCTTTTGTGTAAGTGTAGATGAACCTGGTGTTGTCACCTGTAAGGAAAGCATTTTATCTGATGAGGTGAAAGTGAACCTGCTGCCAAACAAAGATACTCTCCCAGTGGCTTGAATTCTTCCGGAACCCATTGAACGGAAAAAACTTTATATTGCATGACAGTGGTATTTGTTTGAACAAATAAGGGAATTTTGTTCAACATCTCTTGCTAAAGACATTGTTTGTCCCAAACCAATTGAGCCTAAGCCGCAGTCAGTTAGTAAAATGAGTTGGGACATCAGTGGTGTGTCCAAGGGAGGAAAAAGGAATCAGTTGTTGCTGCAGTGATTTGAAACTGGACACTACATACTGAGTTATTGAACCAATTAATGTCACTGCGTGGGCTCAAACTTTTCTGACCTAATTGAAATAGAAACCGAGGAGTTAGTTTAGATTTGAAAAACAAAATCACAGTATATGTTAAAATGTTTCATATCTTATTTTTCAATGCTCATATATGTCAGTGTTTTGTATATCCATGTGCATTGGCTGATAATAACTTTCACACATATAATAGATTTAGGACTTTGAACAGTAGACTACATGTACAGATTTACATGTATCGATTGTGTATACAACTGGTACTTTGAATGATGTCCTAGATTGACTTTCGTTCAGATTGGTTTTCAAGTATTCCATTTATATATGTAGGTATTGCAAAGCAACTATCGTCAAACAACTTTCAGCAAAATCTGTTGTTATACATATATATAAAACATATATATTTTTTGTTGACATAGTTAAGAACGGTAAAATCACTGTTATTTATATTTTGTATAGAACTACATGTATATGTTTAATTCACATGTGTAGATACAGATTATGTTCTCATTGTAAATAAAATGCATGTAAAAATACAACAACAACGTCATTTTGTGTATATGTTGCCCCATGAGTAGTCTTATAATATGACGTTGTGATTCATGACGTTGTGATTTGACGTTGCTAATTTTGTCATTGAAGACAACAATGGTTGCTTTATTCAAAGTGGTATATCTCACTAATGCCTTTTCGTCCGTCTTCAATATTTTGGAAATATGGTCTTCATATCTAAGGGTATGAAAACATATAATAAAATGAAAATGTGATTTTTCCTCATCTGGGCCCATTTTGTCAGTCACCTTCACATATGTGCATTAAAACGTGCAAATTCTGTAGATGATTGACAAGACTGGAAACCACATAGACAGAAAACTAACTCAGTCAGATATTGGTCATCTGGAACCTTGGATACTAGTTCTGGTTGACGTCGATATATGACAAAAGGTGGGAGCGATACGTGCAGGCTAATAATTGTGCCATCAGGAACTCTTGCTCGTTATTCAACCCCACCCCCTTAAAGAAAGTATAGCTATCGTCCTGAGAAGCTGCTAAGTAAATTGGCAGACATCTTGAAAAAAAGTAAACAACAAAGAAGTCGTAGTCACTAAAATAAAGTACTTTAATCACATTTGCTAAAGGTAAAGAGCGATGGCAGATGTCTGTATGATCTGAAGAAGGAATTCATAATACATGAGAAGAATTTAGGTTATGGTCTTGGAGATAATAAGGTGAATGTGTTTGTCTAGATGTGTTTATGGATGACTTGACAGTTCCATATGAGTTACACTGTGAGGAAGGATTTGAAAGGAGGGAGACGAAAGGTTGGTAGCAGATATCAATATCCTAGAATGTAGGAATGAGTGTTCTTGTTTCATTTTCAACGTAAAAGCTATATCCAAAATTGGAAATAATGAAGAATGACAAGAAATCAGCTGTGGATCCGCTGTCAAAAACAGGAGAGAAGGCGCCCGATTGATCGAAGTAGAAGTGACAATGTTTGAGCTTGGTGTTATCTGCATATGGGCAGTGATTTGGACAATCGCTGTTGACTTGCGACTTTGAAGATGTTCCAGTTGAAGAGTCGATAAAGCCCATGAAGGATGATCCTCTGGTGACGCCTGTAGAGTTGCAATTCGGGGTTTATTTCAATATCATTCAAGGCATATCATATGTATCAACATGTTAAGAGTGGTTACTTGATCGATCACTTACAGAGTGAAATACGGAAAAAATATTTTTTGTTAAACGGCCATCTTGGAATTCAATACGGCAGTCATTTTGAAATTAAAATATCTCATGAAAGATGATCCTGTGGTGACGCCTGTAGAGTTGCAATTCGAGTTTATTCCAATATCATTCAAGGCATATCATATGTATCAACATGTTAAGAGTGGTTACTTGATCGATCACTTACAGAGTGAAATACGGAAAAAATAATTTTGTTAAACGGCCATCTTGGAATTCAATACGGCAGTCATTTTAAAATTAAAATCAAATTATTTATGTATCAAACAATACAAAAGTATCAATACTCTAACTCTATTTCCAGGTGTTTATTTCCTTAAAGTCAGCTTACCTAATTATATGTGTTTATTCAGATATAACTCGCAACGTTGGCGGCATTCTTGAAATACAAAATGTCGGCCCTTCTATATGAAGTTTAACAATAACAGAATGTTTCTAAGTATCAATAATATGGGTTTAGACGTTTAAAGTGTGGGTCTAGCTGGTATATAATAAGATATATGGGTCGCAGAAGGTGTTTTGTAGCAGCCATTTTAAAAACCAATATGGCGGCCGCCAGGGACCGTGAATTTTTGGGGTCTATGTTTTACCTGAAACCTGATGTCTTAAAGAAGCAACATGCAAAGTTTCATGCTTTCTGCAAAATTTGAACGATTTTGCCGAAAAATCGACCTTAGCCGCTCCACTATACGTACCTTGTTTTTTTATGTCAGGTAATATTACGGAAGGTCGATTATGTTCATCGAACGCAGCATAATTATGTTAAGATACTGTTTTATCAATTTATTTATTTAAAACTTCTCTATTATAAAGTGTCCACACTTTAAAGCCATAATGAATAGGACTATACTCCAGTATAGCATCCGTTATTCGTCTTTTTAATGTGTCGTTTATTTATTATATGTCAATCAGCTTGAGTTCGTTAAGAAAACAGCAAAATTCTTAGAAAACGTTTCACAAATCAATTGGTTGTCTGATTTGGAACATGTCTGACCTTGTTAGTATCCTATCTATATAAATATTGTTCTTAAATAGTACTTAGATAGTAGGTTTTCACTTTCAAAACGATCGCTATTTTCTTTGGTATTGCATAGTACAATGTGGTTTTCAAAAGTAGGATTCGATACTCACATACATTAAAATTCTAAATTAAAACATAATTCAAACGAAACTTTGGGGGATTCTACGTAATCGTCCACCTTATAAACCAACCTTTGGGAGGATTCAGTTAGATGCTATTGATGTAATATCTGTACACTGTTTATTTCACAATGTTGAGAGTGTTTAATTTTGGTAATCGAGTTTAGTATAATGTTTATGCTAATACATGTTTAATTACCAGTATTCTGGGAATAGTTCTTAGGTTTTTGTTTTTTGAAAAATACCCTACTTGTATGACATTAATCGTCATGTTCCTTCGAATGGAGCATCTAATCGAAATATAGAAAACACTAACAGCGAGTTATACAATGTACGACGTTAACGAGATAACACTGACAGTGAAGAATAAATCCAGGGGAATACTAATACTACTACCGAGGATTATTTAAATATATGACAGTATTGTGTAGTATATAACAATGCAAAAGCAGAACCATACACTCTTAGCCGATGATACCCTACTTATTGACTGCTCTACTGGGTAATGTGAAGAACCTCTTGGATATAGCATTCGATCTCTCCTGCAAATGGTGCTTGAGTCATAATCCCGTAAAAAATACTTATGATGTTTTACAATGACAGTAGAAAGCGCGTTCCAAAGACTGAATGTAAGCTAGGACAACCTATACAATGGGTCACCACCAAAGAGTACGCGGGAATAATTTTTACTGAAAATTTACACTGTAATAAAAACATCAGGTCATCATGTGCGAAAGGGAGATAGATTCTGAATTCTCTGATAAGTGTTGGCATACACAGTGGAGGTATGAACCCATTGAGAAGCTGTAAACTCGTGCAATCTATGGATCGGAGCTTTGGGCTAATCCAACATAACGATCTCGCTAGGAACTCGACATTGTGCAACAATACGCCGCCCGGAAGTGCCAAGGTTTCGAGCAAACGTCTCCATCGTTAGTCACAACACGCGGCATCGGGCTATTAGACATCTACGCCGAGGTTGATCGTAGAAAGCTCATGTTCTTCAATAAGCTTTGTGCGGCAAGTAGTAACTCTGTGGAAAATTATCTTTAAGATTAGATTGTGCTCCTTTATTTTCGGTGATATAATAATGAAAACATAATTTTTTGTTCGCGATATATTCTTCATTGCGGGAAATCTAAACATCTCATCCCTGTTGCTGGACTATGTGTTCGATGGATTGTGTCCTTCGCAAACAACATGGAAGAACTTTTGCAGAAAAGCAGTCGAGGATTTATATTAGAAAAACTGGCAAGACGCTATGATATATTCTAAAAGACTTCAGACATACAATTCAATTCACTACACTCATGGTCCTAACCCGCTGTGGCTACTGAGTCTAGAATACCCGAAATATACACGGATACTTGTCGAACTGGTAAAATTATCATAGCGTCATGAGAAAAACACGGTGACATGTACAATATGTAAGAAAGAAACTGATAATATAACGGTTCATTTTCTAGTCCAGTGTCCGGCACTATTCAAAAGTCGCGATGCATTATTAAAGTTTTTATTAAACGTATTAGGCGTATCGGATTACGTAAAATTCGACCATTTAACAGACGAAAGACAAAGCAATTTATTTATCATGGAAGTTTAAAGAGCATTTACTTGAACCACGAAAAGTGGGCTTTAATGATGATGAACATTGCTGATCTGGTGCCTGCAATGATCTCAGAGATGAACACTCTTCTATGATTTTGTATATACTTTGTTGTTTTGATTTGATGTAAACAAACGATATGGTTGATGAAAATCTCTAACCAGAGAAAATAAAGAAATCTATCTATATATTCTGATATTTTACAGTTGTTCTCTGATTCTAATTTTAAGATGGAAATAATATTTATATGCATGAAGGTACGACTGTGGCATTATACTACATTTGTGTATTTCCAGAAGACTATTTACGACACCTGGTGCAAATGCATGTAGCTTTAAGCTGTATATACTATAACTGCAGGACATATTGTCATGTTATTTTCTCTTTACTGATCTATTAAGGTTTTACAGTCAGAAGGTTTTATTGATGAAACAAAGTTTGAAAAATGTTTAAATGGACAGACACACATGTGTGATCCTTATAAACAATAGTGACAACATAAAAAGTATTCACTGTAAAATTATTTTGTTTATGCCTAGATTATGTTTAGATGGAAATATACTTGCAGAAATCACTTAACATTACTAATAACACTGTAGAAATGTAAAATGGAACTATAAGTATAGAACAGACCCTTGTCTCATGGTCTGATTATGTATACCCATTTCACTGCACTTGGATGTAAACATAATCATTTAGGCAGTAAATGTGTTTGACAGGACTGCCGATAATTATTATCATCTCTTATTATAGTACTAAAATTAAAACGGATGCATCTTAAGTGTTGTTATTCTTAAAATATTGACAACCTGTGGTGGTGAATAATAAATCAAAAGCTTTTCTTCATTCTTGGGTATGACAATTACGGTACATATTTTAGGTATGGAAGACGTATTCTTAATTCAAAGTTAAATATATTACATATGTAAATGAGTATAGCACTGATTCATTTTTTTGTATTTGACTCCAGATAAGAAATGTTGATATAAAGTTTCCTATGGATTTTGACCTAAATTTATATTCGGTGTATGTTGTATATTTCCCATTCTGTGTCAAGTATTTATAACTAGCATGGTTTTCAATATTATAACAGTGATCAGAAAAGTGAACGAATCCATCTATGTAAAAGTCTCCCATTTTTGTGCTTAGAATACCACTTAAATATATTATATGTTAGTTTTAATATATTGAGTTTCAAGTTAATGTTAAGTACACTTATATTTCGAATATCCTATTTTATATTTGGCTTTGGTGTGTATCAATGATCATCGAGTATTGATCTCAACAGATATTACAGAGTACTGTCAAATAAAACTAATAGCAAACAATTAAAAAGAAAAACCTTCCAGCAGTTTTTTTTATACTTGTTTAGATTTAAAACATTTGTGGATGGAGAAAACGTTCATTGGAATACACTTCTATTTCGAAAAGGAAGGACAAAATCTTCAAAACCACCTACTAAACCAAATTGAAAAGTCTTTATTTAAGTGGTGTAATGCCATGGTTATACTCAATGTTTTCATACACATGTAAAGTGAAAAATGATTAAGACCATTCCCAATAAAATGTTTCCCTTTGTGAGACATTTTAAATAATAGGACAAACTAATATCAAAATTGTGAAAGAGTTATTGTGATACAAGTATATCCAAATTAAGGGAACATTTTGAATATGCCAAACGTTCATGCTATAGGCAGTATCATCCCAAAACCATATGACGCATATATAAAACAGAAAATATGTCACGTTAATTGTATAGTTTGAATATGTTTATACAGCAATCTAGTAAATAAGTAATTAGAGTAACAATTTCGAATAAATGTTATTATGAGGAAAGGTCAACAATAAAACAAGACCATACATCACCGTGTAACTGTAGTAGGATACTCACAGTCTGAAAGAAAAGAAAAAAGTAAGAATTAGATAACAAACAATAAAGATTAACAGACAGGTAATACCCAGACATTAAACAGTATCACCCACTCTTATAAACATCGGAATTTGGTTTTAAACATGCTATTTAACTTTCAATAAAATCACAGAATGATTATTGAAGGATTATGCTGACGTTATATGTAAAATGAAATCACTATATTGACAGGTAGTAAAGATAAAAGGACGGGCAACATCAAGATATCAGACTGTGTCACTATTAAATACACTTTGTATAAAAAAATCAAGGTGGTTTTACCATTGTATTTGTTTTTTTTTCAAACTATGTAACTTATAATTTTTTCATAAAATTAGTCTTTATCTATTATTATACCAATATCTAAGAGTTGTTTGTGTATCATTGATAAAGGCATAAGTAGGTAGCTCACATTTACAATATCCATAGGTCAATACATTCAAGTCAGAGCCATATCATACCTTTATTATTAAGCCGGCTTTGTATTATCCAATATTTCAGAATTTTTTTTATAAACTTCAAACTAAAACCGGAATCACCAGACTTTTATTCCCAAACATTCTCAAACATGTCCAATAAATAATAAATCATAACGTGCACATAAACAAAGTCTTAACAAATTGTACCTGATGGAATTATGCAGTTGTAACAACTCACATAAACGCAAATCGCGACAGTTTTAATTACCTATTTTAAATAAATCAGTTTTTATTTATCAATTCAATTGTAACTGTTG
Organism: Argopecten irradians irradians; assembly: GCA_004382745.1. Lineage (NCBI taxonomy): Eukaryota > Metazoa > Mollusca > Bivalvia > Pectinida > Pectinidae > Argopecten > Argopecten irradians. The sequence goes on along the minus strand of SAYR01037849.1, from coordinate 72,227 downwards.
TACCGTTTTTGACAAAATATAATTCAATGATTATTACCCATCTTTCCTTCTACACAAAATAATACATGTATCCCTATTTACGTTTAATATGTTGCAAATTTATATTCCTCTATGACTATTTCAGACGTGTTTACTCCAAACTTCACTTCAAGCTAGCCAATATTCCCAATATTCCTTACTGAATACTGTCAAATAATACTACTTATTAAAACAGCAAAAAATATCAAATATTCCAGCGTTTTATTAATACTTTTATATGATATAGAACTATTTGTGGACTTTGAATATATTCATTGAAATACACTTCTGCTTCAAAATGAAGAAAAAGATTTTAAAACCAATTATTAGGGATACTTACAATAAGTGGTATAGGTAAACGCATACGGAGACGTATTTGACGGGGATCGATCAGTATACATAATGATTACTATCAATTATATCAAATCATTTACTTCTTACATCTTTCGAGGCTGCTTTTCGACACAGTGTTACAAATATAACAGTGTCCGTAAAAACTACAGAGTCAAAGGTCTGTTGATCGATCGAAAATCGCATGTTAAAACATTTTATACATTTTTCACGCATGTACTTTTATTCACGCATGTGCAAATGCGACATTCTTGACCCGAGTTTTTTTTTTATTGGTTTAATTTCGAAATATAGAAAGTAAAGTCAAATACGTCCCCGTATCTGTATGTGTGTACCGTTTGATAGGATTATTTACAATAAGCTGTATACATATACGCATATGTATACGGATACGTATTTGAATGGAGTAATCATTATTTTTAAAGTTTGTTGTAAATCTATAATCAAACTATTAGTATCGCAATTTATTTCGATTGGATTTTATTGGTTGTGATTAGCTTTGCGTGAATTGTTCAAAGTAGTCTCTGGATAGCTATCTGCTCGACCTAGAATGCACGATCGTTGCATGGCTATCGTGTGTACCTGGGTTACCACCGTAAAGGAGCGTCACTGTATGCTAGTCATTAGAGTGGTTCATGGAACCGAACATCATAATTATAACAATTTTCATGTTTTTGAATCAAGTGCATAGACATGAAATGTTGACCCAGATTTATCGATACACATGGTATATAACTGGTGTGTTTCCCATTCCATATAAATGGTTTATTGATGTATCGTTTAAATCTTACCACAGTGATCAAATTATTGTCACGTGTTTACCTAATACACTCGTTAATCAGAAATGGTTATTGTTATAAATTTGGTAATTTCTCAAATCGATTTCATTATGCACAATAGGTGAAGATTTGGTAAACTAAAACACACGTATCCATATAAACGTCTCCTATTTTATGTTTTAATAAAATCGCTGAAACACCATATTATTAGTTTGCATTCTACTAAGTTTCAGTTTATTATAAGTAAATTTTCTTTTTCTAATACCCTATTTCATTTTGGGCTGTGTTCTGTATTTAATGGTCATCGAGTAATGGTACCGACAGAAATTAATTATGTATTTTAAGTTAATCAAGTTTTATTGCTCCTTTTAATTGTTTAATTGTCATTCTGTTGAGTTTTTATTTATTAGCAAGGACATCTCAGTGTGTATTCAATGGAGATTGAGAATTGATTTCGACAGAGATTAATCATCCCTTTTTTAATATTTCCGTTTTCATTTACTCTTTGTTAATGTAATTTGTGTGACAATTCGGTAATATTTAGCTTAATGATATTGTGCATTACCCATTACTATAATAATAGTCTTGTACTTATGGTTTAACCAGCAAAGACGTCGAATACTGCAGCAGACATTAAACATTATGTATTTAATCATATTTACAAATATTAAAACAAGTTAATCCGTTAACTATATTTCAGAACTGTTTACTCCCAAATGCACGCCAAGCTAGTTGTTAAAATACTTCTTTTTTTAAAAGACTTTTTTTAGGTTTACCAAAACTCTTACTTAACTACAGAGTACTGTCGAATAAAACAATTATGATAGTAAGCAAATATAATGACATACTTATAGCGATTTATTATACTTTTATGGTTTAAAAATGTGTGTGAATAGACAATGAGTTCATTAAAATGCATGTACACTGTCTGATACTTCCATAAAGGACAAGATTTCAAAACAACCTACTTAACCCAAAATAAAAAAGGACAAAAATATGTTCTTTGGCTTTAAACGTGAAGTAATGCCAACAGTGATGTAATGCCAAGGTTATATCCAAGGTTCTCAAACATAAATGTAAAATAAGATGGAATTAAGATAGTTTATAATACCTATACTCCATTATCAATATTTCAAAGACCTCTTTACTCCCAAACTCATGCAAAGCTGGTTGTTAAAACAGTTCTTAGGGTTTCTTGTATTAAATTCCCTAATATTATTACTTAACTACAAAGCACTGCCGAATACGACTATTGTAAATATATAATACTTCCAGCGGTTTAATATACTTTTCTTATTTTAAACTATTTGTGGATGGAGACTAATTTCACTGAAATGCACTTCTAGTTCCGAAAGGTAGGACAAAAAAATCACCTACTAAACCGAATTGAAAAATCTCAGATGTGAGATATAATGGCAACCGATTGCTAACAGTTAAATATTATCGGTTACAAAGGGATAATATTACAACTGTCTTTCATAACTATGCTGTTATTGTATATAGATCATTTACAAACAAAACTACAAGCATTGATTTCAAATTTGCAAAAAATGTCAACCGTAGTGTAATGCCATAGTGATATCCAATGTTTTATAGCATACATGTAAAATGATTTGAAATTCAGACATTTTGCGATAAAATAATTTCTTTTTTTGGGAAATTGGAAATAATAGTTAATGCTTAGTTCAACCTTGTTCAAGGGTTATTCAATTAAATCCAAAATAAGGGAACAATTTAGAATATTAACGACGCTCATGCAATAAACAGTATGACCTTAAAACTCATAAATATATAAAATAGAAAGTATGCCCGATAGTTTTTTTGTTTGAATACATTTTGTACAATAATCTAGTAAGTAACATATAAAAGTGCAACGGCATCGAATCAATGCTATCGTGAGGAAAGCAAATATAACATATATATGACAATGACAAAAGAAGGCATGCTGAAAAATAAATCACCGTCCCTGGCTAATTTTTGAACCTTTATGCAGCCAGGATGTCTTGTATATTTCTCGGATCAGGAACAGACGTAAAATACTGGTCCCTGGTCTATTTCCGCACGGTATACATCCCTGCGGACTCAAGAGTGTATCGTTGTGGAATTGTTTTATGTAAAAAAAATCCCAGGCCAGACACGCGTATTAGATATCTGAACTGTCAATTCAGTAATCTTGGTTTGTGATGGAACATTTTAAGTCTTAACAGCGTCAATGTGATTCAGATGGTCACATCCATGGTTTGATTTAAAAGTTTTCAATTCTTTATTGACATGTATTTTATTAGAAACAAATATTTCTGTATGAATGTCCAATGTTATACATTTTGGATTTTTATACAAAAAATCAATTGGACTTGTGGCATAGTACACTAATTTGTTTGCTTTAATATCACGATATTTTATTGGGAAGTAATCATATAATTTTAAAATTTTATGGTCATTATGTTATGTCACTGTTTGTTATAAAGGGAAAGGGGCGGATCCCAGAGGAAAACCGAGAGTGATGTGGGAACAGGTCTCTCGTGGTACCGTGGGAGACAACGGTATGCTCGGTTTTTTGGCTACCGGTTGTTACTGGGCTCTGCTCATACTGCGGCCATTCCTCCATTGATAATAGTTTTCGATGAAGATGCTTTAAATAAATTCAGATTAACAGTATTTTATATTTGCGGGGTGTTTTATGATTTTATGAATGTAGTCTGAGTATTATGTCTAGATAATTAGTTTGTGCTATTTTGTGTAGCTTACTAGAACAAAGGTCAATAGCATACTTTCAAATGACAGCTTTGCGATAGGACAGGTTGATTATTTGCCAAATCATCATCATTGTGATCAATAGTATACATCAACTTTGACTTCTTTGAATGTAATGCGTTTTAACGCAATGATATGACGGTGAAGTGTTTTGACATTATTAATTAAACCGAAATGCATGGGCTACATTAAACATGACCTTTCATAACTCAGAGATACCATGACAGTGTAAACAAAGTGACAATTATATCGGATATAGTCTGTTATTTCTATTGCAAACTGCCTCGAATAAAACATCAAGACGATATGTATGAAACACTGACAGAGAGTTCCAAGACGCTGATGAGTTAATACAAATTTGTAGATGGATAATGAACTGAGGATAATACATGTTTACTTAAAGACAACAAATACACAAAATAAAGTAATTTTCTTAAGTAGTTAGTCAGATGACGTACGCAAATTAGTTTAAGCATAATTAAATCTCAGTGTTTAAAAGTAGGAATAAATGTATCCACTGGCAAAGAGCGGTCTGCTATGTATACGGTGACAGAGGGACACACAAATATATATAATCAATTATGACAATTGTTTGTACTATAATTGTAAAGATATAGTTTGCAGACATCAACTTCTTTAAAATACTAAAGTACTGGCGCCAAAATGACAGTGGTGTAATGCCATTAGTAGGGTCCCACATGCATCCCCCAAAACCTCCGAACCAATAATTTCCTGAACCCTTATGACCCACTGATCACAAATCAAAATGTTAACATTGTATAAGTTGGGGTAAACTTCCAGTTATGACGTCATCAAGATGACCGCCATCTCGAATTTCATTGAAAAGTGAAAAATAGTCTTAACATGGATATTTTTAAATCGAATTAGACAAATGATGTGTCAAAATGACCTCTTACCAATAAAAAAAACAACAACAATAAAACAATGTTAACATTGCATAAGTTAGAATGAACTTCCGATTTTGACGTCATCCAGTTGGCCACCATCTCGAATTTCACTTAAAATTGAAAAATAGTCATATCATTGACATTTTTCAACCAAAGTAGAAAGATGAGGTATCAAAATGATCAGGATAGGACAACAAATGCATATGAGGACCAAATAATCCAAGATTTAAAAATGAAAAATGGTATTTTTTAGCAATTTTTTTTCATATTTGGCTTGACGCAGCAAAATGTTTTGCAACAACAAACTATTATTCGTAATTAGTTAGGTCACACACAGTAAAGGTAAATAGACACGTAATACCCAGACATTAAACACTGCTACTTTCTATGCAAATCGTATGAATATGTGTTTTTGCTACATGTATTTTGCTAAAAGCCTCATTTTACGATATCATGTTAGGAATTTATCAATATGCAGTATCATATTTCAAGTATATTATAGTATCCAAGGTAGCCCCATACTGTCTTTACACGTATCAATAAACGCATGTGAGGTGGGAGTGGGTTACGCTTTCATCTATGACGTCGTCTACTTTATCACTGCACATTTACCTCACTTAGGTGGTGGATTTCATTTACTATATAACATTGGACAAGCGTTCTAATTATCTTTCTATTATGTTAAATTACGTACATTTCTTTATTGTCACTAATGTCAATTAAGTTCATCGAATTCAGCATAAGTATGCTAATATAATATTTATTAATGTATTCCTTTGAAACTAATATAAAGTATTTTCATTAAAAGCCATAATGTATGGGACTATACTCCAGTATAAAATCCGTTATTGGTCTTTTAATGTGTCTTTTATTCGATTTTAATCAACTTGAAATCGTTCAGAAGAAAACAAAAGTGAGTTTAAATTTTCTATGTGATTCTTAGAAAACGTTTCACAAATTAATTCAGTATCCAATTAGGAACGTGTCTGACCTTGTTTATATCCTATACAACGAGATATTGTTCTAAAATGATTCCTAAGTTTTCATTTTCAAAATGTTCGAATCTTTTCTTTGGTATTACACAGTACAATGTGGTTTTAACAAGTAGGATTCGATACTCACATCAATTAAAACATAATTCAAAAGAGTGTTTGGGGGATCCTACGTAATCGTCTACCGTACAATCTTAATTTTGGGGGGATTCACGTAGATGCCATTGTTGTTCTAGACACTTTTCAATCCATAATGTTGCGAAAGATTTGTCAAGCGTTTTTGTATATCAAGTATGATATAAATCGCGTAGTTCCTTCGAAAAGAACATTACATCGAAATATACAAAACACTAACAGTGAGTTATACGATGTACGACGTTAACGAGATAACACTGACAGTGGATGAAGAATAAATCCATGGGAACATTAATACTACTATAGAGGATTATTTTGATATATGACAATATTGTGTAATATAGAACAATGCAAAAGCAGAACAATGCACTTGCCATTCTGGTATCTTAGTAAAAATTATCAAAACGCACTATTATTATCATAATGTTATTAAAACTATTTCCCATTTTTAATACCCTTTAATAAATTGATGCCAACTGAATACCATTTTTTTTCCAAGATGAAAATAATATTTATATGCATGAAAGTACGACTGTGGCATAATACTACATTTGTGTATTACCAGAAGACTATTTACGACACCTGGTGCGAATACATGTAACTTTAAGTTGTATATACTATTACTGGGGGAACATATTGGCATACTATTTTCTCTTTAATGATATATCAAGGTTTTACAGCCATTATGTTCTATTGATGAATTAAAGTTTGAAAATCATTTACATGGACAGACAAACATGCATGATACCTTATAAACATTAGTTACAACACAAAGTGTATTTACTGTTAAGTTATTGTGTGTATGCCTATGTCTGTTTAGATGAAAATATATCTGCAGAAATCACTTTACTGTTGCTAATAACACATTAGAAATGTAAAATGAAACTATAGAACAGACCTTGGTCTCGTGGTTTGATTATGTATACCTATTTCACTGCACTTTGGATGTAAACATAATCGTTTATGGCAGTACTGCCGATAATTATTCTCATCTCTTATTATAGTACTAAAATTAAAACGATGCATTGTAAGTGTTGTTATTCTTAATTAGTTGGCAACCTGTGGTGGTGTATAACAAATTGAAAGCTTTTCTTCATTATTGGGTATGGTAATTACGGCACATATTTCAGGTATGGAAGACGTATTCTTAATTCAATTTTAAATATATTACATATGCAAATGAGTATAGCACTGATTATTTTTGTTTTTGTATTTGACTCCAGATAAGAAATGTTGATATAAAGTTTCCTATATATTTTGACCTAAATATGTTGATATATATTCGGTGTATGTTGTTTATATCCCATTCTGTATCAGATATTTGTAAATACCATCGTTTTCAATATTATGATAGTGATCAGAAAAGTGTACGTATCCATATATGTAAACGTCTACCAAGTTGGTGCTAGGAATAACACTTAAATATCTTAAATGTTAGTTTTTATTTTATTGATTTCCAATTAAATATTCAATACACTTATATTTCGAATACCCTATTTTATTTTAGGCTTTGATGTGTATTAGTGGTCATCGAATAATGATCGCAACAGAAATTAAAGAGTGCTGTCGAATAAAACTAATAGAAAAAAAAAAAAAAAACTTCCAGCAGTTTCTTATACTTTTTAGATCTAAAACTATTTGTGGCGCGAAAAAAAGTTCATTGAAATACACATCAACTTCCAAAAGGAAGGACAAAGATTTCAAAACCACCTACTAAATAAATTGAAAACGACTTCATTTAATTCTTAGATTTAATGGCAGCTCTATGAGTGATAATTTTATTGGTGATCAAGGGATAGTATTACATATGTTTCATAACTATGTTGTTATTGAACACAGATCGTTTACACATAAAAATACGTTCCTTAACTTTTAAACTTGCAGTCATGTTAACGGTCGTGTAATGTCATGGTTATACGCAATGTTTTCATACACACATGTAAACTGAAACATGATTATGACAATTCCCAATAAAATGTTTTTTCCTTTATGAGACATTGGAATTATGAGACATACTAATTTCAAAATTGTAAAAACAAATTTTATTATGATACAATTATATCCAAATTAAGGGAACTAGTTTGAATGTACCAAACGTTCATGCTATAAGAAGTATCACCTCAAAAAGCATATGACGGCATATATTATATTTATATAATTTATATTATATTGTAATGTATGAGGCATATATTATTAATTCCATGATATTTGTATACGTTTGAATATGTTTATACATCAATCTAGTAAATAATTGATAAATACAACAGTATTGAACTAATGCTATTGTGCGGAAAGCCAATATAACATAAAAAGGTCAACAATAAAACAAGACAATACATCACCGTGTAACTGTAGTAGGATACTCACACGCTGAAAGAGAAGACAAGCAAGGATTAGATAACAAACAATAAAGATAACAGAGAGGTAATACCCAGACATTAAACATCATCACTTACTAATATATACATCAACATTTGTTTTTAAATCTACTATATAACTTCGAATAAAATCACAGAATGTTGAAGGACTTCGAGGCAGTTTAAAAAATAAAACGATATTTGAAAAAGAAACAAAATTGTCAGAATTTGCAGTTATTTCTGTGCACTGAATATGCCGACGTTATATGGTTAATGAAATCGTTATATTGACAGGTAGAGCTAAAATTAGTCTTTATTTATATCTATACCAATATCAAAGAGTTGATTGCATATCTTTGATAAAGGCATAAGTGCATGTCATATTGACAGGTAGAGATAAAAGTACGGGCAATAACCAGACATCAAACGGTGTCATTATTAAATACACTTTGAAAAAAAACAACATCACATTGGTTTAAACAGTGTATTAGATTTTTTTTTTTCAAACTATGTAACGTCCAAGTTTATTTTATAAAATAAGTCTTTATCTATTTATATATACATATCAAAGAGTTTATTGTGTATTATTGATAGTGACATAAATAGATAGCTCTAATTTGTACGTGATGGGATTATGTACTTTCAACAACTCACATGCAAGCAAATCGCAACAGATTTTAATTTCATATTTAAATTAATCAGCTTTTATTAGTCTTTTAAATTGTAACTGTTGTGCCGCGTTTGACAACATTTAGTTCAATGTTTATTACCCATGTTTTCTTCTATAATTGTCTTATTGTTTAACCATTAAGACTTCGGAACAAACAAAAATCATAAGTTTTTATAAATCATATTATAAAATATATGAAGTTATTTCTACGCAGGAAATGAAAAAAAAATCGGATTTTAAGCTCAAAAATGATATTTTTTTAGCAAATTTTTCATATTTGGCTTGATGCAGCAAAAATGTTTACCAACAACAAACTATTGCCTCACTGCACTTTCCTCTGACGTGTCGCGGCATGTCTGGTAGCTGGTACATGCAGTCCGAATCCGAGTAATCGAGATATCAGTATCCAATTCGTTGAAAGCCAGAGCGTCGTCTTCGATGTCGATGAGTTGATGTGACACTACATTACCAGTGGTAATCATCTTTCAAGACCCATCCATGGCCAGAGTTTATATAACGAACAACAGGTTCAGGGATGTGGGATCTCCTTCAGATTATCACATCGTATATGCTGTTTCAGACCTCTCAGGAAATTACACCAGATCCAGATTCTTTGAATGGTGGAATGATTCAAGCACCATTCATCAACCTTGTGGACACTCGTGCGACTATAGATGGGTGATATCCTCGGGGTCTTTAATGAGGTCATAAATGTTAAATTTCATTGGTCAGACTTTCCCCAGTCCCTTGAAGGTACTGGTTGTGTCGCATCTGGTGTATGCGTGGATACACCATTGAAGACTCTCCAGAAAAAGTTTTCTACAGTGTTCTCCAGACTTGGCAAAGAGAGGAACTTCACTGTAGACCTCATTTATGACCTCAAAGAATCCACCTGTGTCATCTATGGTCACTGAGGGTTCACAAGAATGAGGAATTATGCTTCATACGAAGTAAGGGAAAGCAACTCAACCCTTCGCAGAATGTGGCTCTGGTGTCTCT
>SAYR01037849.1:45829-62136 GCA_004382745.1 Argopecten irradians irradians | reverse complement strand
TTAAATTAATCAGCTTTTATTAGTCTTTTAAATTGTAACTGTTGTGCCGCGTTTGACAACATTTAGTTCAATGTTTATTACCCATGTTTTCTTCTATAATTGTCTTATTGTTTAACCATCAAGACTTCGGAACAAACAAAAATCATAAGTTTTTATAATTAGGCCGGGATCTAGAGGGGGTCCCCGTGCACCCACCCCACCTGCTCCCCCACCCCCCATCCCCACACAACTTAACGAACCATTTTTTTTCTGAAGCCTTATGACCCACCGATCCTTAAATCGAGAGGTAACATTGTATAAACTGGGATGAACTTCCGGTTATGACGTCATCAAGATGCACGTGGACCCCCCTAGATCCCGGCCTAAATATGTTGCATATTTATATTCCTTTTTGAATATTTCAGACATGCTTACTCCCAACCTCACGTTAAGCTAGTTGTTAAAACAATGTTTCCTATCTTTTATACCTATTATAACAGCAAATATATCAAATATCCCAGCGTTTTATTATACTTTTTTGATTTAAAAATATTTGTGGACTTGGAATATGTTCTTTGAAATGCACTTCTACTTCAAAAAGGAAGAACAATACTTTAAAACCAATCATTAGGGATACCTACAAGAAGCGGTATATGTATACGCATACTGATACGGAGACGTATTTGACTGGGATCGATCATATACGTAATGTTTACCATACATTCTATAAAATCCTTTACTTCCTACATCTTTCGAGACTGATTTTCGACACAGTGTTACAGATATATAAAGATGTCCGAATAACTATAGAGCCATAGGCCTGTTGATCGATCAAAAATCACGTGTTAAAACATTGAATACCTTTTCATGCATGCACTTTTATTCACGCAGGTACAAATGCGAAGTTCTTGACCGAGTTGATATTTTGTAGTAGATTAATTTCGAACTACAGAAAGTAAAGTCAAATACGTCCCCATATTCGTTTGCGAATACATATACCGCTTATTGTAAGTATCACTATTAAGCATGTACCGAACTTAAAGTTATACATGTACATTAATAAATCTTACTTTGAGCTTGATATTTGGGTTTTCACATATACCAACTGTGGAGCACGGGGGATTATTCCACGCTTTGTGGCTCCTTGTTTGTGATTAAAAGGACTAGGTATGGTAAGGGTCTTTTGTGGCCCCCAGATCCGCTATTTTTCAAAATTTCTTATTTTAAGATGTTATTTTGCATTTCAAATATTAACTACATACCTGGCATTTATTAGTGCTATTAGGTAATATAGCACTTGTAATTTGCTATGGCAACCATTTTTATTATACACAAATTATGCAAAATGTAAAAATTTCATCAGAATTGGCCTTTTTCCATCTAGTTAACATAGAGCGTACTCTAGAACAAACTTTATATTTCTCTGCGTGTCTGCTGATTCCCTTAAAATATAAAGTTTGTTCTAGGATGTGCTCTATTGCTTTTAAAAGAAAAACTTAAAAAAATATGCCAAAATTGACAAAATTTTCAATTTTGCATAATTAATGCAAAGTTACCATGGTTATATAGCAAAAACATACTATCTTTCAACTTAAATGTCATTAATTTTTTATCAGGGGCGTATTCATTACTTCGAACGCAGCAACTTAATTTCTAAATATTTAATTTGAAATTTGGTAGATTTAGGGGATTTAGATTACGAAACCGTACGCTAATGACTATACCAAACCGGAATTTTGTGCGTACCAAACACGTACACTATAGTCATGATATCATCGATTATGGCACAAAGGATGTATTTATAATAAATTTGAAGTGGTAGATTCAAGATCTTATCTTAATGAAAAGCATCCGATATCATGAGATATTTTTCATATTTTCACGCATTTGTCTCAGTTTTGTACGAAAATCCAATCCAGGTTACATGTTTGAATACAAATAAAGGAGACCGTATTCTCATTTTCACATGCAATTGTGGGACATATTAAAATTTTACGCTTTCACTGTTCTATTTTTTATTGCATTCGATAAACAAATGAAATAATGTCGAGTGTTTGAAGCGATTAAGCAGGTACCCATCTCATTTTTAGGGTACGATTTTTCCAGAAGTAGATACAAAACAACCGGGGCCGGACCCCGTTACCATACAGTGGGCAGGTGTAGCTTCGACAAACTTGAAAACTTTTGTCAGATCTTTGAACTTGGTCAGACTAATACAATAGTAAGCTCCGTGTATCTTTTTAACTCATACAAACGGACTGATATTTTAATATTGAGACAACAACAATAAGTTTAAGAAATGAGAATGATAAGCAACTTGCTCCCAATAGTTGGTAATATTCTCTTATCTGAGTGAAGAAAAAAGAAGAAAAAACAAATAAAATAATTCCTTGGTCTTCGCTTTCAAAATATTCGAATCTTCTCATTGAATTCTCATTCTCAGTGCATACTGCCGCGAATAGAATATTAAATGAAATATATGAAACATTGGTGACGAGTTATACGGTGTTTATAGGTGAAAACAAAGTGTGGATGGATATTAAGTCCATATGAATACTTTATATTTACAACAAATAACTCTCTTTACAACCAATGTGAATTTTCTAAGTAGGATTCGATACTCAGATAAATTAAACACTATTCAATCGAATGTTTGAGGGATCCTGGGTAATCGTCTACATGTATCAACTAAAATTTGGAGAGGATTCACTAAGATACCATCAGTTGTGCTAGTGTCCATTTTATAATGTTGTAATACGCAGATGTCTCTTTTGTAAATTATAACAAATGACTTATAGCCTCAGCATAGTTTGCTATTTTTTTCTATTGTTTGCGTGGCTTGTTACTACCAAAGATAAGCTAGTGTTCTGGAAATATTTCTTAGATTTCCGCTTATGGAATGTCCGAGCAGTATGACATAAATTGCGTAGTTCTTTCGAATGAGAATATGAAAACGAAATATATAAAACACTTAAGTGAGGTATACAACGTTAACGAGAGGTTTATAAGGATGTGATGAATTATGGTTGTATTACCATGCTATTCGGAATCCCTGTCCGCTCTAAGCGTCAAGTAGATGCTTGTAATGTTAAGCTATATGTAAGTAAAGCGTTCTAGGGCATAGGATTGTTGTAAATAGAGGGCGCTAATATCGTTGCCCGGTAGTATATAAAGCCGCGGTTTCAGCGAGAGTTTTTCTTATTGTTAGACGAGCTGTTGAAGCGAGAACACCTTCTAAGTTAACACAAGGTAAATGTAAATGTGCTTGAACAAGGCTTGCCTATATACGTCAGTTGTAAATAACTGAAGGTAGAGTTGGGATCGGAGATTGACGTGCCTGAACAAGGCTTTCCTCCTCCGCCTTAAATACTCTGGAGAGTAAGTTGTAAACTGAGCCTTTGGATTGCTCGTGAATTATTGCGTTTACGTGAATGATTGAGAGTACTAGTGATTACTCTGTGAGTCCTCGGTAACATGTAATGATTGTGGAGTGATTGCTCTGAGAGTACTCGGTAATCGTGAGTGCTCAGTAGCAGTGAGTACTGTGAGTACACAGTGATGATCTTGAGTACTCGGTAGCTCGGTTGTGTTAGGCCTTAAGAAAAGGTTCTTATAGATGATATTACATTGATTTTATCGTACTCTTATTATATCTGTGCGAGTATGGATTATCGAATCACCCGAGGTAGGGGAGACTACTCGCATAGCCTTAACGATCACTCAGTCTTTGTTGATAACCATTTAATTGTTATACTGTTCTGTATGATTTATTCTGTTTGGATATTTTGAAGTTAGGTTATCATGATCACTCAGAGGCGCTGAGTAATCATTAGGATTGATATTGTCGATTACAATATTTAGGGATACTAGAGAGTACATAGGATCACAGCAAGGTCAGCTGTGTTATATATGTATATATTTGCACTGAGTAATTTGATAGGAACCGTACATAATGTAGACACTGTATAGATCATCGGTTAATTGTGACTGGTACGGACCCGGTATATGTCACAATGATAGATAATTCGCAGTTGACGACGATTTTTTTCCTAAATATCTTAATATCATCTTATTATTATTTCTGGATATATAGTCAGTGTCTATATGTGTAGCATGATACAATAAAAGTCAATACCATATGTTCAAATGACAACTTTACATCAGAACAAACTCAGAATTTACCAAGACATCATTAATTCGGCCTATAGTATACAAAAACTTTGACTTTTTGTAACACGAGGTTATGGCGGTGAAGCATTCTGATATTATCATTGAAACTGAAATGCATGAGCTACATTAGGGGATAACATGGCAGTGTAGACAAAGTGTTATTAACACCGGAGACAGAGGAATATAATTTGTTATTTCTAATGCCTCGAATAAAACATCAAAACAATTTGAATGAAACACTGACAACGAGTTCCAAAACGTAAATCAATTAATGAATATTTGTGGGTAGATAATGCGCTGAGGATAATAATTTTGTCTTAAAGAAATAAAAATCCCCAACCAAAAAACAAAATAATTCGGTAAGTCGGATGGCGTTCTCTGATTAGTTTAAACATAATCAATGTTAGACTTTTACAATTAAGAATATAGAATAAAAATAAGAATATCCTGGCAGAGGACAGTCTGTTGTGTATACGGTGACAGAGGGATATACTCAGTTGTGACACTTGTTTAACTGTCCTTGTAAAGAGATAATTTGCAGATATCTACCAATTAAAAAGATCAAAGTACTAAAGTACTGGGACCATATTAACAGTGGTGAAATGACATGGTTACATCCGAGGTTTATAGAGAAGTATACTCATACTTAATTCAAAGATGTTAATATTGAATATTACGCTTTTTGAAGACATCAACGTGATGTATTTCCCTAGTGTTTACATGCACACAAGTACTTTATATGAGCCAGAATGCTAAATATTATTTTGATTTAAACAATTATTCAAAATATCAGACCTAATGTTATTAGTATTTATAACAAAACTTCTTATGATGGCAGTAAAAACGAAGCATCAATCGCTATTAGCATTCCTCAAAATGGTTATATATATATATACCAGGGCCAAACCAGTAAGATATGATGTCTGTCAATTTTAATGAATAAAATTTTGGAGGTATGTAAATATATCCTAGTCTTTCACTTATTCTATTTACAGTTTATTACAGCTAACATACTTAAATATCCTTTTATCTTTTGTTATTCTACATCATATCACTGATTGTTAAAGTTTGTATCGCTGACTAGACCAATGGTTTCTCATCACCATGGTTTTATCATATACTAATTGTGTGTAAGCTACAATATGCCTACATGTGTAATTAAAAACGATACATCCCCCTTGCGTTTTCTTTCTTCTAATTTCCTTCTTCCTTTAGTCTGTCTGTCTGTCTATGGGGTGTGTATGTGTGTGCGAGTGGGAGAATGCTTGTTTGTGCGTTCATGGCTTGCTATATATCTATGGATGTATTTATAAATCTATGTCCGTTATGCTATGTGTGTATGTTATGGTGCTATCTATGTTTGTTATGCTATGTGTTTGCATGCAATGCTATGCTACTGTCGTGATGATATTATGGATGCATACATAATGTATATATGTTGTGCTATTTGTTATATATGTGTTGCTATAATATGTATGTGTGTATGCATGCATGCATGTATGGATGTATACAGGCATGCATGTATATGTGTATGTATGCATCCATGTATGTATGTATGTATACATGCATGAATGTATGTTGTGTCATGCTATGTATGCATATGTTATGCATGGTAAAATTATGATTGGCCATGTTATATATGTGCATGTATATACATGTAGATATGACTCAACAAAACGTAAAGCTTGATGTCTGAGTGTTGTAGATGACTCCGTATGTATGTGTTTGATTGGTATCCATTGATGTATATTATGTAAACTGTTTGAAAATTAAAAAAAAGTATTCACATCTAGCATGCGTAGTATAATGTCTTACTGTAGCTTGTTAATATCGGCATAATGTTAGGGGAAATGACAAATTTAAGATCCGAAACATAAATATTAAACATGTTCCATAAATTACCCTAGATCACCCTGTTACTCAACGTACGACACAAATATAATTGCAATCAAACGTGAATCATGAAAATAGCTGTACTTAATTTTTTCAAAATAAGCAATTGCCACTATAAAAAAACACAGTGTTCAATTACATACATTTTCAAAAAGGTCCATCAATTGTTTTACCAAAGTCTGCATGAATAATATTTATGATATTCATATATATTAATAACTTGATAATACTTATAAAATATGATGAATAAATACACAAAGTCTATTTGTGTTAATGAAATATTCGATAACGGGGTGATCTGTATATATTTACCGGACGCGTAGTCACTGAGGACATGTGTACATAAAGGAGTGTCCTGTATAAAATTTCAATTTACATAACAGGTTTAATAGCATATGAGCTATTTTAATGTTAATAAAAAAAGAAAAAAATGTTTCAGTTGATATCAGGTGTATATCTATAAATTCCTGAATATTGTCACTGTTTTCAGTTATATGCTAACCATACAACTTTGTGTAACGGCACTGTAAACATATATCAGAGGTGGGAGAAGGTGAAGAATACAGGAGAGGAAGATATTCACAATACACCCGGGTACTACGGGGAGCCAAATGGGACACTTTGTACACGAAATCTAATTTTGAGTTGACAAAAAAGAATTTTGTTCAAATATAGGTTTTGTAATACAAACAATCTTTCAGTGGACAAAAGTCATGGCGAAATAAGCAAAGTAAAGTTGCACAGTTATTCGTTTTTTTGTAGACAAAATTTAAGTTTGTGCGAAATAGCTTCATTTCCGTAATAACATAAATAAATGTTGTTAAACAAAATTATCTTTCAGTGGACAAAAGGTCATTTTTGTTATGACAAATTTTATTTTTGTGGACAGAATTCATTTTCGTCTTGACAGAATTCAACTTCATCTAGACAGAATTAATTTTCCTCACTCAGGCATGCAAATGAGTCCATGTTTGACCTTTACTTGTAAGCTGCTAAACGATTAGAACGAATAATCATACCCTGCCTCCACTCCGTCCCCGGCAGGGTATGAATTCCACCCCGTTGCCGCTAGTGTTGCAAGCCCCGATGTGATCCACATCGGGCACTTTGAGACTGATAAAAATATATTTTTCGGGTATTATCCTTATGTAACTGTATTGTTCTGACAACTATGCTCAATATTCAATTCACAAACCTTTCGATTATAATCTTTCATCAACTATTAGTGGTAAAATTCAAGTCAAACACAACACATGTATAATTCTGTTCAAATATGCCGCCATGTTTGATTTACCGGAAACCATGACGAAATGAAACACTCAACAGGTAAAATATGTTTAAAAGTTTTAAAAAGCCAACAAACTAAGAATAAATATGGTGAAACTGAACAAATGTAAGTATTATTAAGAATTAAGCAAAAAAGAATGTTTAAAGTTCATGTTAAAAACTTTGTAACATTTTTTTTCTTTCGTAGTGAAAATTTGTAGGTCATTCCATATATGGTACTAGGTGCCATATTTGGAGCGCGAGACTTTCTAACGAGAAGCATCATGGCGGCCAAGTGAGCCGTGTCGGAGATGTGAGCCATTCAAAAGTGCTTCAAAACATAATTTAGACATGGAGGTGAAAGAGAGAGAATTTGTGTAAAACAGGCACTGTAACATCCTCTGATGTGGGGAAAGTAAAAAGAAGGAACTTCAAATCTCAGTTATAATTACGGTACTGATACAATAGAAGTTTTGGTTTACCTCAATGTTACGGATTGGCTATGCACTAAATGAAAGTGAAAAATTGCACTAAATTCCAATATTAATATTCAAAATGGAGACCAAAGACGATTGAAATGTATATAGTCATACTTTATTTTCCCAGTTGGTTTTAAAGTTTTGTTTTCCTAGATAATTTATATTATCGGCTAATAGTTATTCTTGGGGCGATCAAGTCAGTGTTTAGGATTTTTTTTTTTGGGGGGGATAGATTCCATGTTACCCTCTGGCAGTTTTTGAAACATGTTAGGACCGGATATGATGTCTAGTTTCATTTCAGCTTGTTGCCATTGACAACTTTGTCCCATTGGGGTCATATGGCAGCCATCTTAGGATTTCAGTTATCATAAATGGCCAAAAATGACTCATTCGCCATTACGCGCAAAGATAGAGAACCAGACAACATTCAGAGGCAAATAAACAATTTGTTATATGATTTGAAAAATGCTGAATACGATAAAAATCATAATAATGACGTTACGTCCTCTCAGTTTTGTAAAATGACGGGAAAATAACGAAATATTTAGTTTTTCCCTTTAAAAATCGATAAATGTCATAATTTCATCACACGTAAATAATTAATGCCATAAAAACACTTGTAACAATTATTTCGAATTGCACTTACCCTTGTGTAAACACACGTGTACTATAAAAAAGACATATCGCATCAATGAAGTCGGAAAAGAACACCCCCCCCTAACCCCCGGAAAAGAAAACGCAGAAAAAGAATGGAAATCAAAATATAAAAATTTAAACTCCAAATATTCTGTCAACACACATTGTAACAGTTATTCTGAATTGACTGACTCTTGTCTAAACGTAATGTGCATTATAAATGGATAGATTTATTGTTTTTAGCCAAAGAAGCGAGATGAACCACCCTAACCCCACCCCCTCCCCCATAATTTAAAAAAAAAAATACTTATTCCCGGATCCAGTAAACATCAAAAGCTGGTTCATATGTTTTTATCCATATTTCTGGCAGTTTCCCAATAAACCGTAATTTTTTTCTTTAATAATAATTCTTTTTAGTGAAAACAACTGGGTTTGAATTAATCTCCATTTGGGATATACTTCCTCATGAAAAAGTGTATCATTGTGATGCCTGCTCGCATACAGTAAAACAAACAAATATATATAGTATCTGCTGAGGAGGAACAGTCACAGATTGGGCCGTCACAGGACCCTAGGATAACAGTCCATCGGAATGAGAGGACAGGGACTGGAGGGCGAAAGTCAGTGAAGGTAGCCTGACCACGTCAAAAGGGCAGCAGACATAAGATGTCCTGGACCAGGACCCGTTATGGAGAGCCAAAGAAGCCGCAAGGGCTTTAACCCTCATGGACCATCTCCTTGCATTTTGATAATTAGAACTGCTCATAAGCAATCCTGATCACCTGATATATCCATCTGGAGATGTACTGGAAGAGAATCCTGCTGACCCTGTTTAATGGGCAAGGATAGTACATCGCCCCCTTGTTTCATTAAGGTAAAACCTAAGTGTCCGACAGGAACAAAGCAGCCGATCATTCTCCTTCGACTCAATAGAGACACTTTTGATACTTGATCAAAAAGGCAGGGTCAGTGAATAGGGTACTAGATCTTATTCTGACCTAACGAAGTAATAAAGGTGAATAGATGGATATTACTCCTCCTACGGCCTGAGGAAAGAGCAAACAGGAGGTCAAAAGTAAACACCTTAATGGAGACCGACACCAAAGGCTCATAATGCGCCCTTTCAGTAACACATGTGCTAGATTTCCACTGTGGAGGCTAACTCGCCGTGCCATAGGCCTGTCAAGACTGAACCCCTTGATCAAAGCAGACAAAGAGGTGGAAGACCCTAACTCAGGTCTACCATGAAAATACAGTACACTGGAAATAGCCATGCGATTGCCTGCAGTAGTAACCAGAGGGAAGTTTGCGTTCCCTAAACAAATAGAGAACGGAATCCGCAATCAGCTTGGCAGAGGCTTTGACCTGATCAATCTTCCTTGTCGATACAAACCAATCACAGACGATCTTCCATGACTGGTAATCGGTAGGTGAGGAAGACC
Source organism: Argopecten irradians irradians (assembly GCA_004382745.1). Taxonomy (NCBI): domain Eukaryota; kingdom Metazoa; phylum Mollusca; class Bivalvia; order Pectinida; family Pectinidae; genus Argopecten; species Argopecten irradians. The sequence continues at coordinate 52,271 of SAYR01037849.1, read as the reverse complement.
TAATTGATCGGGCGATGAGAGCTGACACGTCTTAAGAAAAGGCTGGACTGTGCGAGGCCTTCCGAGATAGCTTCACGCTCGTGAAAGGGATCTTTCCAGGACAGAGGGTGACGCAGAGATTGGTTCTGAGTGGGGCAAACCAGAGGAATAATCACCTACATAAAACGACAAAGAGCTCCGGAAACCAGAATTGTCTCGGCAACATGGGCGGCTCTTCAGAAGGAGAGACAAATAATGCTCCCGAAACTTGTATTAGAACCCTGCCCACCGGGTTGAAAGGAGGGGATACATAAGCATGTAATCCCCTCTAAATCTAGAGATAGAGCGTCCACAGCCCAAGTCATTTGGTCTGGCACCGGAGAGACAAAGGTGGACAACTAGTTGTTCAGGGAGAAGTGGCGAAAATGTCTATATGAGGTCTGTTCCGCACCTGGCAAATGCCCTCGAAGATCGTAGGATTGAGCTGCCTTTCTGTCACAACGGCTTGCAGCCCCTGGAAAGAATATCCGCCTGAACATTCAACCTGTCTGGAAGATGCTTGACTAAGAGAGTCAACTGCATTCCTGACAGAAGAGGAGAATACGAATGGCGAAGGCACAAAGGACGTGCCCCCCCCCCCTCACTCTCTTCAGATACGCGACAACTGTAGAGTTGTCCGTAGCCACACAAAACCACCTTGGAATATAGAATCTTCTGAAAAGCCTACAGAGCCAACCGACCAGCCCTTATCTCCACCACGCTGATCACCAGACCACTTCCCGACTGACAATGGCCGTCGAGGTACGATCCCCCCCTCAAAACTGTCATCTGTGACAAGGTCATGGTAGGAACTAACTTGGACAACGGAACCCCTGGAGAACATTACCTCATTCGTGGACTGGTTGAGAGGAAGCCACGCCTCACATTCCCTGATGGCAGGCACCCAGTTTGCGGGGAGGAACATCTAGAAAAATCTGATATGAAGTTACCCTAGAGGGACCACATCTGCCAGGGAAATGATATTACCCAGAAAACTGAGAAACCAACGCTGGACGAATGACCAGTCGAGAGCAGGTTAGAGACAAGATATCTGGCCTTCTTGGAGCTTCTCCAAAGATGGAAAGGCAATACCTCGAACTGTGTTTGAAACGGTTTCCCAGGAAGGACAAAGTTCCTGAGAAGAAAAACCTTGGATTTCTCTCTCTAGAAGGAATGAAATCGACTTTGAGCAAACGTTTCAGTACCAGACGGGCGTTCCGCTCTAACGATCCCTAGACTAGGTGTAGCATGAAGGAACCGTCGAAATAGATGTGAGCATTTACTTTCTTGAGTGCTGAAATCATACGCCAACCCGCAGCAGCTTTGGTGAAAACCAAAGGAACAGTCGCGAGACCGAAAAGATTTAGTTTTGTGGTAATGAGCTGTGCTATCCATCATGTCTTCAGGAAAAAATTCAAGATAATATTTAGAACACCAGTCGTACGTTTCGTTCTGGCACAAGTTGTAATTGGGGCCGCGGTGGCCGATTGCTTGAGGCAGTTGCCAGGTACTGACTGCTGGTGGTGTTTTTTCTCCGGGAACTCGTCTTTCCTCCACCAATAAACCTGGCAGGTTCTTACATGACCCTGGCTGTTAAAAATGTAATTGTAATTGGGAACTGTCTGAATCATAGATTCAGGGAATATGTTATTTATGTCATAATGATTATGAAATTTTTTTTCTCTATGAGTAGTGTTGGGAGGGGGGTGTCCACGATTCTTTTGCTAAAAAACATAATTATAATATTCAGCATGTTTGAATCATATTATATTTTTTTTATTTGCCTCTGTGTGTTTGTTTGGTTCGCTATCTATTTCGCGTATATACGAAAAGTATCATTTTGGTCATTTTTGATAACTTTTACGGGGGGGGGGAGGGTTCCTCTCTTTTTCTGACCTCATTGATGCGATCTATCTTTTTATTGTACACACGTGTTTACACAAGGGTTAGTGCATTCGAATGACTGTTACAAGGTGTTCTGTCCATTATCTTTTTTAATTGTGATAAACATTATGACATTTATCGATTTTTTAGGGAAAAAAGCTGAAAATGACTTTGGTTTTCCCGCCAATTAACAAAAATGAGAAGACGTAAGGTCATTATTATAATTTCATCGTATTCAGCATGGTTAAATCATATTAAAAGATGTGTTTAATTTGTCTCTAAATGTTGTCTGGTTCTCTAATTATGCGCGTATATGCGAATATGTCATTTTGGCCATTTTTGATAACTGAAATCCAAGATGGCCGCCATATGACCCCCATGGGAGATTCGTTGTCAATGGCAACAAGCATGAAATGAAACTAGCCATCATACCGATCATAAAAAACATGTTTCGAAAAACTGCCACAGGGGTACCTATTTCTCTCCTCCCCACTATTTGTAGCATAATTGAACAAAAGTATGTGAATGCAATATGTTTAAGGACAAGCTTCTAAAAAGTAGATCATTAACACTTTCTAGGAAATCAAGTGTTTTTATATTATATCAGCTGGACCTCTTTGAACCCGATGGAGGAAATCAGTATGTCCTTTCATTTTACATTTTCAAACAAACTTTGCACATTAAAAAAAATGGCTTGAGGTCATTTTTTCCGATGTCAAACCAATGCATTGATTTTCCGTACAGAAATTTGAAATAGAACCATATGCGACCATGCGATGAGGGGAGGTTTATAATGATAGATAACGACGAGTTGTAGTTGACGACGATTTTTTTCCTAAATATCTTAATATCATTTTATATCATTTCTGAATATATAGCCGTAAATTATATGTGTAGCGTAATATTATAAAAATCAATACCATACGTTTCAAATGACAACTTTACATTTGGACAGATTCAGAATTTACCAAGACACCATTAATTCGGTCTATAGTATACATCAACTTTGACTTTTTGTAACACGAGGTTATGGCGGTGAAGCGTTCTGATATTATCATTGAAACTGAAATGCATGAGCTACATTAAACATAGACTTTTATAATACGGGATAACATGGCAGTGTAGACAAAGTGTTATTTACACCGGAGATAGAGGGATATAATTTGTTATTTCTGTGCCTCGAATAAAACATCAAAACGAAACACTGACAGCGAGTTCCAAGACGTAAATTAATTAATTAATATTTGGTGGTAGATAATGCGCTGAGGATAATACATTTTACTTTAAAGAAATAGAAAATCACCAAATAAAAAAAAAATAATTCGGTAAGTCGGATGACGTTCTCTGATCACTTTTAAACATAATTAATGCTCGATGTTTTACAATTAAGAATATAGAATGAAAATAAGAAGATCCTGTCAGAGGACGGTCTGTTGAGTATACGATGACAGAAGGATATACTCAATTGTGACACTTGTTTTAATTGTCCTTGTAAAGAGATAGTTTGCAGATATCTACCAATTAAAAAGATAAAAGTACTTAAGTACTGGGGCCATATTGACAGTGGTGGAATTACATCCGAGGTTGATAGAGAGGTATAATGATACTTAATTCAAATATGTTTAATACTGAAATATTACGCTTTTTTAAACATCAATGGGATGTATTTTTTAGTGTTAACATGCACACAGGTACTTTATATGTGCCAGGAATGCTAAATATTATATTGATTTAGACAATTATTCAAAATGTCAGACCTAATGTTAATAGTATTTTATAACAACAGTTCCTATGACGGCAATTAAAATGAAGCATTGATGGTTATTAACACTACTTGAAAATGGTTTATATATTATATATACCAGGGCCAAACCTGGTAGGATGTGATGTTTGTAAATTTTATGAATAGTATTTTGGGGGTAGGTAAATATATGCTAGTCTTTCACTTAATTTATTTACAGTTTTAGTACAGCTAGCATACTTAAATATTCTCTTATCTTTTGTTAGTTCTACATCATATCACTAACTGTTTAAGTTTTCATTTCACAAAAATTTTATTTCAAACAAACAAGTTGAAATAGGATCGAACAACAGGCAGTGCCTATGTAAGTTCTCTCCCTGGTAACAAAATGTATATATACAAATGACACGAAAGAGTATTTGAAAACATTTGAAAGTATATGTTTCATAAGTCATGACAATATATCATATATTATTAATGAATTTATAAGATAGTAATTTTGTTTTTCAAAGTAATAATAATAAAGAAATGAGAATAGCAGCAGGCCATGAGGAAAATTACCTTCACCCACCAGATACAGACCAGAAAGTCCATGTGGCTAACAAGCCGATGGTCAATCCACCAATGGGAATCAGAAATTCTACCATGGCTGCTGTATTCATGTATATGATTTAAAAGATAAAATGTTGCAGAGTATTGAGATAAAGTTTGGTCTAAATTTATACTTGTCATAACACATGCATTAATTTTAACAATTACCTAAACAGATAATGTAGCTAAAGATAAATGTATTAATCAATATTTTTAAAAAGTATGACAATTTTATATAATAATACGTAAAATTTACAACTAATAAATGATAAATGCCCATCGGAACAGATGCTATTATAGAAGAGTTTTTTCAGAACACTAATTTTATTAATTAAGGTATGGTATCTTTTAACTACGATTAGTTAATCAATTCTTCAAATTTATTGATGAATCATATAATTAGAAGTTTATTATGATGGTGGTTATATGTTATGAAATCTATTAGTAGCCCTTACAAAATCTAATGTACACTGAAAGATATTCAAGTTTGTTTCATTATTACAATCATTGCAGCCAGACAAAAGTATTTGAAGGTCAAAATGGTTATGAGTAAAATTTATTAATTTATTTTGGAGAGTTCTGCGCTGTTCATTGTAATTACTACAGGAGAAGAAGTAATATTCAGTGGTTTTCATACTGTTTAAGTTTGTATTGCTGACTAGACCAATGATTTCTAATCACCATGGTTTTATCATATACCGATTGTGTGTAAGCTACAATATGCCTACATGTGTAATTAAAACGGTACATTTTCCTTGCGTTTTCTTTCTTTCTATTTTCCTTCTTTAGTCTGTCTGTCTGTCTATGGGGTGTGTATGTATGTGTGAGTGGGATAATGCTTGTTTGTGCGTTATGCGGTGTTTATATGTATGGATGTATTTATAGATATATGTCCGTTATACTATGTGTGTATGTTATGGTGCTATCTATGTCCGTTATGCTATGTGTATGTATGTTATGGTGCTACTGTATCTATGTCCGTTATGCTATGTGTATGTATGTTATGCTGCTATCTATGTTTGGTATGCTATGTGTATGTATGCTATGCTATGCTACTGTCGTGATGCTATTATGTATGCATACATAATGTATATATGTTGTGTTATTTGTTATATATGTTTTGCTATAATGTGTATGTGTGTATACATGGTTTATATGTACGGTGTGTATGCATGCATGCATGTATGGATGTATACAGGCATGCATGTATATATGTATGTATGCATCCATATATGTGTGTATGTATACATGCATGTATGTATGTTTTGTCATGCTATGTATGCATATGTTATGCATGGTAATACTATGACTCGGCACGTTTATATTGTGCATGTATTATACATGTAGGTATGACTTAACAAAACGTAAAGCTTGATGTCTGAGTGTTGTAGATGACTGCGTATGTATGTGTTTGCTTGGTATCCATTTATGTATAGTATGTAAACTGTTTGAAAATTTAAAAAAGTATTTACATCCATCATTGGTAGTATAATGTCTTACTGTAGCTTGTAAATATCGGCACAATGTTAGGGAAACTGACAAATTTAAGATCCGAAACATAAATATTAAACATGTTGCATAAATTACCTTAAATCACCCTGTTACTCAACGTACGACACAATTATTATTGCAATCAAACGTGAATCATGGAAATAGCTGTACTTACTTCAAAACTAAGCAATTGCCACTATATAAAACACAGTGTTCAATTACATACATTTTCTAAAAGGTCCATCAATTGCTTTACCAAAGTCTGCATGAATAATATTTATGATATTCATATATATTAATAAGTTGATAATACTTATAAAATATGATGAAAAGATACACAAAGTCTATTTGTGTTAATGAAATATTCGAAAACGGGGTGATTATATGACTCTTTCATATGTACATATGTAGGATAGAACTATTCCACCCGAGGGTACAGAATTTTGGGTCAGAACCGAGGCTTGCCGAGGTTTCTGACCCAAAATTCTGTACCCTAGGGTGGAATAGTTCTATCCTACATAATTTACATATGAAAGAGTTATTTTCTCACATTGTTTGTCTAATTACTTGCACGAAAGGTGAGGCAGCCATTTTGTGACAAAATCTTAACTTCTTAAATAATTGATCGATTTTAAAAATAAGAAACGCCATTCGAAAGAGCTCATTAAAGATTGGTTTATATTGTAAATATAAACAAGAAATCTTAGGTAAAACGGT
>SAYR01037849.1:0-45804 GCA_004382745.1 Argopecten irradians irradians | reverse complement strand
AGAATGGAATGGGTAAATAAATAATCATTTTATGTTAAAAATGTTTGATATTGTTGAATTTAATTAAAAAATTACATGACACACATGAAATGCAACATTTTCACCGCTGGATGTTTTGCAACACTACGGTCAATGGGGCGGAATCGTAGCTCTGACGACGACCATCTGTCAGAAATCTTCCGTCCGTCGTTCAGAGCTACGTCATCGCAGCTACTAAACGATTGGTTAAAACGCTTACAGTTCGCTCGTTCTTTGGCGAAGGGTAACCACTTGGAAGTGGTGATAGGTAACGAATATTTGTTGAATATGTACGTAATCATTACGCTTATGACAATTTATGTGCATTTCCCTTGAAAGACTATTATCCATAGAGTATCTATTTATGTATGTACGTAATCGGCTTGTACTTGATATCGGAACCTCCCTCCCCTTTCACAAGGCCTAATAAATTATAATTCAGTCAGTACGAAATTTATGGTGACTACAATAGACACCATATTGCAAAACAAATCAAATAAAAAACATCTTCGTCAGTTCTACTGGAAGGGCAACCTAAGAAGTGTTGTTTTTTCTTAGACACTCAAAATATCTCAAAATCCAAGATGAATGTCAAAGTCAAAATGTACCCAATTCCTCTAGTTTTCGATTAATCCCCGTTATAGTATACACAAATTATGTACTATGTCTGCAGTGGTCGAAGTGCACTGTATGAATTCCGGAAATAAGCGATCGCCGAAGTGAGATATATTGTTGAAGAAAGTGACCTAGTTGGTTCAATATGATGATTTACTACATATTATCATTATTATGAAAATTGATGTGAAATGATTTAGACCAAATGATCTATGAAATAAACTGAAAATATTCTAACAACAATACTAATTACCACATAAAAAATGGACCCAATCAGCACGGTCATCTTGCCTTGAGTCGGTTATCCCGCTTATTTTTCATACAAAAAATTACCCGTAGAACTTAACTCTAAGAAAATGTATGTATTTTCTCGCATTTGGACTATTTCTCGTTTCAAAACTGGTATTCAAAGATTAAAAAATAGACATTTAAAAGTAGAATGAGATGTGATTTATATATTACCCTTCGACAGGTTAACGTATGGTTTATATATTAAGGATTTATAAGCTATTTACGTCCTCGACTTTATAGCACCTTCAATGTATGTTGATAGCGATTTTGGCAACAAACCATACAGTGGTCTGAGATTGAACGATAGGATTACGATTGTACTCAATCCAGGCATTACTGCGAGTAACTTCACGCCCATTACGTTTGATTGTTTCTCCATACATCCACTATCTAAAAAACCAGTTCTGAATCCTTTTGTAATTCATCAGATATATTATTAGAATTGTATAAATAGTAAACTCGAATGGTAGTCTTGGTGTTTAGTGGTGGATTATGTGAGTTTAAGAATAGGATACCAATATTTATCATATCATACCGTTGTAAATACAATACTGTATCTAAAACAAACCTTCTTATTTATTTGTTTTTTAATCGCTAGCTTCGGCGATCGCTATTTCCGGAACCCATACACACTCCGACCACGGCCTATAAAGCAATATACGTGTTTGACCTGGCCTTTGAATAATTTTCAGACAGTTTCATAAGATTACTGAAGAAAAAGTAGTATGTCAATATCTTCATCCAGTCATGACATATATAATTTTATAACCATTTATATCCAAAGTCAATACTGATACAATAATGTTCGGTTTTGAATTAGCACTAAAAATAAAAAAAAATTAAAATGCCTTCTCAATACATTAATAAATATTATACGTGTATACAAAAACCATAAATAATGATCTTCTATGTATCGCTTTGGAGGATGTAGACACGTGCACGCTGTATCACTAATTTCCAAGCGACCTATGACACGCGAAACACAGAGGTTTGAGAAATAATTTACAATTTATAAATTACGTAGGCATTTTCACGAATGTCTCTGATGTGTGTTACACGTCACCAGAGATAAACCGGCAATGCATATGTCCCGCAATGAACATAACATCTTTCATTTTTAGTCAGCCAATGAGATTAAAGCGATTACCTTATACAAAATCCATGAGGACATTTTTGTGTCATTTTTGTTTGGAACGAGGCTGCTATCCTCTTAGGGACGACACTATGTTGTTTAGGATGATTTTGAACGACCAATGATCGATCTTTACAACGGTAGTACTGCAACCGTTTTTCTGAAGACTGAATATCCGCTGAGAACTGAAAGCCTTTAAATCAACATGGTGGGGTAGATTTTTTGTCTCGGCGAACTTTCCACCTTCTTATAGTACGTATGATATATCCATGTAGAATATGAGTTTTACTGAATTTTGATCTACATCCTTAGACCTAAGACCTCTAAAATGGTCTATGAACACTCTGATGGGTGGTTTTTTTTGGTTACCGATGGCTTAACGATCACTTTTCTCTTCGTACTTATTCTTGACTATCAAGTAGTCCACAAAGTACCAGACGTACACTGAACGTGTTTCTAAAAAAAATCAGAATTCAGCAATAAAAGTTATTTTTTATTTTTTAACCTTTGTTGAGTAGAATTTCAAATAATGACCGAGGGGGTCTTTAATTTTTATTTTAGATATGTCGTTTCTTCAACAAATGTCGTAATTTCGAATGTGCATATTAATCAAAATAAAAGCGTTTGTCAAAGAACGGCACCCTGAAGAATGCAGCGTTTGTGTAATGAAGTTCACAAAGGAATATTGACCGTCACGTGACCATGTATTATCCAATGAGAATAGTGGAAAATAGGAAGGTATTTATATATATTATATATATTCTGTTAAGTAAATAAACATACATTTTGCACATATCCTGTTTTCTTTATATCCCTGGTTGTGATATGCACGATCTTGATCATAAAAGCCGACTCTTCAATCATTTCCGTATCTATGGCTCAGGATAAAATTAACTAGTAATTGTCCTGAACTCGGCTCCATTGTCCTGAATACTGGAATGCGTCATGTATATTAATTTTCGAAATTAATATTTAAAAACACACAAACTCTACATACATATATATAATAAATGGTTATGAAAGCGCAATTCCGATTCGCTAAAATCTCGTAAATTCCTGTGAAGATGGAATCCAGCATATTTACGTTCAATGTTAAGCAAACACTTTTATTGTTCTGTTCGTGTGCGTGTGTATGTTTTATTTTTCATTTTCCCGGGTTTAGAAGTTTTAAGCTTTGTGTTAATGCCAATAATTTGTAATTAGCATTTAAGGGTTCATTTGCTATTTGTTTTACATTTTAGGTTTGAAATAAATTATGAAAAAACTCTAAAACTTTTAGTAACCGATATTTTGAATTACTTGATAAATTCGGTATTAACTTAACACAAACCTTATAAGTATACAGTCAGGAAAATACAAAACAGAAACATATAATATTTGCTAAGAATGAAAATTGAATAAAAAAATGTGGAACCTATCGTTAAGTAAAAGAAATTCCATACAAAGAAATTTCATACATTTATATTAGACAATAACATAGACATATGTATACCTACATATATCAGTATTTTAATGGATCAATTGAAGTAGATTTACACTCACTTCCTGGGTGTATATAAATTATAAAACTAACTGATTATTGAAGAAGATAACGTCAGAATGAGTTGTGAAGATACAACAGCCATGAGGCGACTCTTTGGTCACGTTAATGTATCTCCTATTCATGACGTCACGCAAATCTTTCATGACGTCAAGTAATTCTATAGTGACGTCATTTCTACTAAGCAGTAATACTTTGCGAGTCTTGTGACAAAACAAAGAGATATTAATAAAATCTCGTATACAATACAGCACAAATTTAAGATGCATGATATTACTGAACTACAACAACCTAATATGTGCCCTGAATATCCCTTACCGTACATGTATGTGTACATGAAGGAAAAGTATGTGCTGTCAGAAAGATTTAGCCAAAATGTTGTTTTCTTTTTAAATTCGAGACATGTTATACACATTAAAATAATTAAAACATAAAATTTATCAATTGCATCTTATAAAAATAAAATAGAACATATTTAAACAACGATAAATATCCTTTAAAAGCGTAATTTGATCTTGCAAATAAAATACGCAAAAACTAAAGACGGCAAAGACGACAACCACAGGCTTCCATACAATATTTCTATGGCTGTGACCAACAACTTTTTATTCAATGTTTACCTTTCAAAACCGCCAGTAATAAACATATCGTGACACAATTTCATCAATGTATGATTTAATTTCGTTATTACCATTCACTGATTTAATTTAACAAACTTACTATATTATCTAAGTCAGTAGGCCCTAATATATTTTGTTTTGATAGCTGCTCCAGCGGCATCACTCGGTCGAAGCAGACGATTTTTTAAAATTGTCTTCACTAGAGAGTAATAATCACCTTTTAAAGTCATAGCTGTCGTAATTGCACATATATAAAAAGTTAATACTGACTTACTATGATAATCAAGATGTGTTTTATAGTGTTTACTTGCATTACAATCGTTTCAAGAGACAGTGGCACGTCGTGTCGTCGTAACCGGAAGTTCACCATTTCACATGTATGGAGGACCATATTCACATGTATGGAGGACCATACACAACATGTAAAAAAGCGGAAAATAGGCAAACTTCGACAATTAATTTGACAACTTTCCCATTATAGATTCTTTTGGGACTTTTTTACATATAATTCAAAATACATTTTTTTTTCGATTGTACAAAAATAAATTCTTTTGCAACTTTGCCGGATTAAAACCAGTATCTGGACTAGCCTATTAGGTTTCCATTTTCAAAAATGTTCGAATCTTTTCTTTGGTATTGTATAGTACAATATGTTTTCTAAAGTAGGATTCGAAACTCATGTTTATTAAAATCTTAAAATTTATTTGTAATTTAAATGAATGTTAGGAGGATCCTACGTAATCGTCTACTTTATAAACCAATTCTTTAGGAGGATTCACTTAGATGCCATTGATGAACTAGACATTGTTCATTCACAATGCTGAGATACACTTATGAAGTGTTTTTATATCAATTATGGTAACCGACTTTAGTATACTTATTATGGCTAATACATGTTTGTCTACCAGTGTTTCTGGGAATAGTTCGTAGGTTTTTGTTTTGAAATTACAAATGTATTCGACTAGTATGACATAAATCGCGTAGTTCCTTCGAATGGAGCATTTAATCAAAATATACAAAACACTAACAGCGAGTTATTTCAATGTACGACGTTAACGAGATAACAGTGATAGTGAATAAAGACTACACTAGAAATACTAACTGTTACCAATGGTTGTTTAAAATATATGACAATATTGTGTAATATATAACAATGCAAAAACAGAACAATAAACACACCATTCAAAATGTCTGCTATTATACAGCTTTTTTCTTCTCCTTTTCTGCGATCGACACATTTACACATGGCAAAAAAAACACATTGTTTTATGTTCTTGATACTATTTCCCATTTTTCATACCGCTGGACTAATTTTATGCCACGTGATTACCTACTCTGTGAGCTGGCGCATAGTCATAACATGTAAAGTAATTTTCACATGAATCCCTGGTACCTTAAATTGAAATGTATGGAAATAACTATCTATGTGCAGGAATAAGTCGCAATTACATCATTAATACGGTGTATAGTATACATCAATTTTGAGTTCTTTGAATTAATGCGTTTTTAACGCAATGTTATGGAGGTGAAGTGATTTGATAATATAAATTATACTGCAATTCATGACCTACATTTAACACTGCCTTTTATATAGTAATAAGTCAGATGATGTTATCAAATTAGTTTAGATATAATTAATGCTCGGCGTTTAAAAGAAGGAATAAATGTATCCACTTATAGAGGGCGGTCTGCTATGTATACGGTGACAGAGGGATACACATATATGTATAGTCAATTATGACAATAATTTGATACTAAAATTGTAAAGAGATAGTTTGAAGACATTTATCGATTTAAAACACTTTTAACAGTAGCTGGTTGAAATGCAAATTAAACAAATGAAATGGTAAATGAATCCGGCAAATCAGTCGAAATAGAAGAAAAATGACATCAACTTTGGCTGATATGACGTCATCTCATTGTTTTTCAATTGTGACGTCACAGCTATGTAAGATAGATTTATCTTACATAGCTGTCTTCCATGGGACAACTCTATCTTAAATGGCTAGCTATGTGAGAACTGTACATATTTACCGGACGCGTAGTTACTTAGGATATGTGTACATAAAGGAGTGTCCTGAATAACATTTTAATTCACATAATGGTTTAATAGCATATGAGCTATTGTAATGTTAATAAAAAAAAAGAAAAAAAATGTTTCAGTTGATACCAGGTGTATATCTATTAACCCCTGAATGCTGTCACTGTTTTCAGTTCTATACTAATTATACAACTTTGTGTAACGGCACTGTAAACATATATCAGAGGTGGGGGAAGGTGAAGAATCCAGGAGAGAAAGATATTCACAATATACCCGATTACTACGGGGAGCCAAATGGGACAATTGTGACTTTGTACACGAAATCACATTTTGTGTAGACAAAAATGAATTTTGTTCAACAAAAATGAGTTCAGATTAACAAAATTTATAACATATTACAAATATAGGTTTTGTAATACAAAAAATCTTTCAGTGGACAAAAGTCATGGCGAAATAAGCAAAGTAAAGTTGGACAGTTATTCGTTTTTTTGTAGACAAAATTCAAGTTTGTGCGAAATAGCTTCATTTCCGTAATAACATAAATAAATGTTGTTAAAAAAATATCTTTCAGTGGACAAAAGGCCATTTTTGTTATGACAAATTTTATTTTTGTGGACAGAATTCATTTTCGTCTTGACAGAATTCAATTTCGTCTAGACAGAATTAATTTTCCTCAGTCAGGTATGCAAATGAGTCCATGTTTGACCTTTACTTGTAAGCTGCTAAACGATTGGTTAAAACGCTTACAGTTCGCTCGTTCTTTGGCGAAGGGTAACCACTTGGAAGTGGTGATAGGTAACGAATATTTGTTGAATATGTACGTAATCATTACGCTTATGACAATTCATGTGCATTTCCCTTGAAAGACTATTATCCATAGATTATCTATTTATGTATGTACGTAATCGGCTTGTACTTAATATCGTAACCTCCCTCCCCTTTCACAAGGCCTAATAAATTATAATTCAGTCAGTACGAAATTTATGGTGACTACAATAGACACCATATTGCAAAACAAATCAAATAAAAAACATCTTCGTCAGTTCTACTGGAAGGGCAACCTAAGAAGTGTTGTTTTTTCTTAGACACTCAAAATATCTCAAAATCCAAGATGAATGTCAAAGTCAAAATGTACCCAATTCCTCTAGTTTTCGATTAATCCCCGTTATAGTATACACAAATTATGTACTATGTCTGCAGTGGTCGAAGTGCACTGTATGAATTCCGGAAATAAGCGATCGCCGAAGTGAGATATATTGTTGAAGAAAGTGACCTAGTTGGTTCAATATGATGATTACTACATATTATCATTATTATGAAAATTGATGTGAAATGATTTAGACCAAATGATCTATGAAATAAACTGAAAATATTCTAACAACAATACTAATTACCACATAAAAATGGACCCAATCAGCACGGTCATCTTGCCTTGAGTCGGTTATCCCGCTTATTTTTCATACAAAAATTACCCGTAGACCTTAACTCTAAGAAAATGTATGTATTTTCTCGCATTTGGACTATTTCTCGTTTCAAAACTGGTATTCAAAGATTAAAAAATAGACATTTAAAAGTAGAATGAGATGTGATTTATATATTACCCTTCGACAGGTTAACGTATGGTTTATATATTAAGGATTTATAAGCTATTTACGTCCTCGACTTTATAGCACCTTCAATGTATGTTGATAGCGATTTTGGCAACAAACCATACAGTGGTCTGAGATTGAACGATAGGATTACGATTGTACTCAATCCAGGCATTACTGCGAGTAACTTCACGCCCATTACGTTTGATTGTTTCCTCATACATCCACTATCTAAAAAAACCAGTTCTGAATCCTTTTGTAATTCATCAGATATATTATTAGAATTGTATAAATAGTAAACTCGAATGGTAGTCTTGGTGTTTAGTGGTGGATTATGTGAGTTTAAGAATAGGATACCAATATTTATCATATCATACCGGTTGTAAATACAATACTGTATCTAAAACAAACCTTCTTAATTTGTTTGTTTTTTAATCGCTAGCTTCGGCGATCGCTATTTCCGGAACCCATACACACTTCGAACACGGTCTATAAAGCAATATACGTGTTTGACCTGGCCTTTGAATAATTTTCAGACAGTTTTCATAAGATTACTGAAGAAAAAGTAGTATGTCAATATCTTCATCCAGTCATGACATATATAATTTTATAACCATTTATATCCAAAGTCAATACTGATACAATAATGTTCGGTTTTGAATTAGCACTAAAACAATAAAAAAAAATTAAAATGCCTTCTCAATACATTAATAAATATTATACGTGTATACAAAAACCATAAATAATGATCTTCTATGTATCGCTTTGGAGGATGTAGACACGTGCACGCTGTATCACTAATTTCCAAGCGACCTATGACACGCGAAACACAGAGGTTTGAGAATAATTTACAATTTATACATTACGTAGGCATTTTCACGAATGTCTCTGATGTGTGTGTTACACGTCACCAGAGATAAACGGCAATGCATATGTCCCGCAATGAACATAACATCTTTCATTTTTAGTCAGCCAATGAGATTAAAGCGATTACCTTATACAAAATCCAATTGAGGACATTTTTGTGTCATTTTTGTTTGGAACGAGGCTGCTATCCTCTTAGGGACGACACTATGTTGTTTAGGATGATTTTGAACGACAAATGATCGATCTTTACAACGGTAGTACTGCAACCATTTTTCTGAAG
This sequence comes from Argopecten irradians irradians, assembly GCA_004382745.1. Classification (NCBI taxonomy): domain Eukaryota; kingdom Metazoa; phylum Mollusca; class Bivalvia; order Pectinida; family Pectinidae; genus Argopecten; species Argopecten irradians. The sequence continues at coordinate 36,811 of SAYR01037849.1, read as the reverse complement.
ACTGAATATGCGCTGAGAACTGAAAGCCTTTAAATCAACATGGTGGGGTAGATTTTTTGTCTCGGCGAACTTTCCACCTTCTTATAGTACGTATGATATATCCATGTAGAATATGAGTTTTACTGAATTTTGATCTACATCCTTAGACCTAAGACCTCTAAAATGGTCTATGAACACTCTGATGGGTGGGTTTTTTGGTTACCGATGGCTTAACGATCACTTTTCTCTTCGTACTTATTCTTGACTATCAAGTAGTCCACAAAGTACCAGACGTACACTGAACGTATTTCTAAAAAAAATCAGAATTCAGCGATAAAAGTTATTTTTTATTTTTTAACCTTTGTTGAGTAGAACTTCAAATAATGACCGAGGGGGTCTTTAATTTTTATTTTAGATATGTCGTTTCTTCAACAAATGTCGTAATTTCGAATGTGCATATTAATCAAAATAAAAGCGTTTGTCAAAGAACGGCACCCTGAAGAATGCAGCGTTTGTGTAATGAAGTTCACAAAGGAATATTGACCGTCACGTGACCATGTATTATCCAATGAGAATAGTGGAAAATAGGAAGGTATTTAATATATATATATATATATTCTGTTAAGTAAATAAACATACATTTTGCACATATCCTGTTTTCTTTATATCCCTGGTTGTGATATGCACGATCTTGATCATAAAAGCCGACTCTTCAATCATTTCCGTATCTATGGCTCAGGATAAAATTAACTAGTAATTGTCCTGAACTCGGCTCCATTGTCCTGAATACTGGAATGCGTCATGTATATTAATTTTCGAAATTAATATTTAAAACACACAAACTCTACATACATATATATAATAAATGGTTATGAAAGCGCAATTCCGATTCGCTAAAATCTCGTAAATTCCTGTGAAGATGGAATCCAGCATATTTACGTTCAATGTTAAGCAAACACTTTTATTGTTTTGTTCGTGTGCGTGTGTATGTTTTATTTTTCATTTTCACGGTTTTTAGAAGTTTTGAGCTTTGTGTTAATGCCAATAATTTGTAAAGTATAAGCATTCAAGGGTTCATTTGCTATTTTGTTTACATTTTAGGTTTGAAATAATTATGAAAAAAACTCTAAAACTTTTAGTAACCGATATTTTGAATTACTTGATAAATTCGGTATTAACTTAACACAAACCTTATAAGTTATACAGTCAGGAAAATACAAAACAGAAACATATAATATTTGCTAAGAATGAAAATTGAATAAAAATATGTGGAACCTATCGTTAAGTAAAAGAAATTCCATACAAAGAAATTTCATACATTTATATTAGACAATAACATAGACATACCTACATATATCAGTATTTTAATAGATCAATTGAAGTAGATTTACACTCACTTCCTGGGTGTATATAAATTATAAAACTACCTGATTATTGAAGAAGATAACGTCAGAATGAGTTGTGAAGATACAACAGCCATGAGGCGACTCTTTGGTCACGTTAATGTATCTCCTATTCATGACGTCACGCAAATCTTTCATGACGTCAAGTAATTCTATAGTGACGTCATTTCTACTAAGCAGTAATACTTTGCGAGTCTTGTGACAAAACAAAGAGATATTAATAAAATTTCACATACAATACAGCACAAATTTAAGATGCATGATATTACTGAACTACAACAACCTATATATGTGCCCTGAATATCCCTTACCGTACATGTATGTGTACATGAAGGAAAAGTATGTGCTGTCAGAAAGATTTAGCCAAAATGTTGTTTTCTTTTTAAATTCGAGACATGTTATACACATTAAAATAATTAAAACATAAAATTTATCAATTGCATCTTATAAAAATAAAATAGAACATATTTAAACAACGATAAATGTCCTTTAAAAGTGTAATTTGATCTTGCAAATAAAATACGCAAAAACTAAAGACGGCAAAGACGACAACCACAGGCTTCCATACAATATTTCTATGGCTGTGACCAACAACTTTTTATTCAATGTTTACCTTTCAAAACCGCCAGTAATAAACATATCGTGACACAATTTCATCAATGTATGATTTAATTTCGTTATTACCATTCACTGATTTAATTTAACAAACTTACTATATATCTAAGTCAGTAGGCCCTAATATATTTTGTTTTGATAGTGCTCCAGCGGCATCACTCGGTCGAAGCAGACGATTTTTTTAAATTGTCTTCACTAGAGAGTAATAATCACCTTTTAAAGTCATAGCTGTCGTAATTGCACATATAAAAAGTTAATACTGACTTACTATGATAATCAAGATGTGTTTTATAGTGTTTACTTGCATTACAATCGTTTCAAGAGACAGTGGCACGTCGTGTCGTCGTAACCGGAAGTTCACCATTTCACATGTATGGAGGACCATATTCACATGTATGGAGGACCATACACAACATGTAAAATAAGCGAAAATAGGCAAACTTCGACAATTAATTTGACAACTTTCCCATTATAGATTCTTTTGGGACTTTTTACATATAATTCAAAATACATTTTTTTTTCGATTGTACTAAAAATAAATTCTTTTGCAACTTTGCCGGATTAAAACCAGTATCTGGACTAGCCTATTAGGTTTCCATTTTCAAAATGTTCGAATCTTTTCTTTGGTATTGTATAGTACAATATGGTTTTCTAAAGTAGGATTCGAAACTCATGTTTATTAAAATCTTAAAATTTATTTGTAATTTAAATGAATGTTAGGAGGATCCTACGTAATCGTCTACTTTATAAACCAATCTTTAGGAGGATTCACTTAGATGCCATTGATGAACTAGACATTGTTCATTCACAATGCTGAGATACACTTATGAAGTGTTTTTATATCAATTATGGTAACCGACTTTAGTATTCTTATTATGCTAATACATGTTTGTCTACCAGTGTTCTGGGAATAGTTCGTAGGTTTCTGTTTTTGAAATACAAACGTATCCGACTAGTATGACATAAATCGCGTAGTTCCTTCGAATGGAGCATTTAATCAAAATATACAAAACACTAACAGCGAGTTATTCAATGTACGACGTTAACGAGATAACAGTGATAGTGAATAAAGACTACACTAGAAATACTAACTGTTACCAATGGTTGTTTAAATATATGACAATATTGTGTAATATATAACAATGCAAAAACAGAACAATAAACACACCATTCAAAATGTCTGCTATTATACAGCTTTTTTCTTCTCCTTTTCTGCGATCGACACATTTACACATGGCAAAAAAACACATTGTTTTATGTTCTTGATACTATTTCCCATTTTTCATACCGCTTGACTAATTTTATGCCACGTGATTACCTACTCTGTGAGCTGGCGCATAGTCATAACATGTAAAGTAATTTTCACATGAATCCCTGGTACCTTAAATTGAAATGTATGGAAATAACTATCTATGTGCAGGAATAAGTCGCAATTACATCATTAATACGGTGTATAGTATACATCAATTTTGAGTTCTTTGAATTTAATGCGTTTTTAACGCAATGTTATGGAGGTGAAGTGATTTGATAATATAAATTATACTGCAATTCATGACCTACATTTAACACTGCCTTTTATATAGTAATAAGTCAGATGATGTTATCAAATTAGTTTAGATATAATTAATGTTCAGCGTTTAGAAGAAAGAATAAATGTATCAACTGATAGAGGGCGGTCTGCTATGTATACGGTGACAGAGGGATACACAGATATGTATAATCAATTATGACAATTTTTTGTTACTATAATTGTAAGGAGAGAGTTTGCAGACATTTACCAATTAAAAATACTAAATTGCTGGGGCCATAATGACAGTGGTGTAATGGCATGATTACATCCAAAGTTTACAGACAACAGGTATAATCAAACTTAATTAAAATATTATTACACTGACTAACTCGCTATTGCAAACATCAGTGGGAAGGATTTCCCTAGTCTTTACATACACACAAGTACCTAATCTGGTCAGAATGAAGAATGCTGAAATGTTATATTGATTTAACATATATTCATATATAAATCCGAATGTTAATTACGTTCATGTCACGAGTATAAAAAACTAAATATTAATCGTTATTAGCATAGAATATTTTTTACATGTGTATGTTATGACCAAACCAGTAGGCATTCAAGGTAGCCCCAGACATGTCTTTACAAGTATGAATAACCGCATTTGGGGTGGGAATGGGTTACGTTTTCATCTATGCCGACGTCTAATTTATGCCTATACCTTTAGATCACCATTTTAATCTTCCTTCTATTGTTGCAAGACTAGTGGAGTGGCTAAGCATGAAAATCGTTCACATTTTGAAGAAAGCATGAAAGGACATCAGGTTGTAGGAAAAACATGGACCCCAAAAATTCTCGGTCCCTGGCGACCGCCATTTTGGTTTTCAAAATGACCTCCAAAACATACCTTCTGCGACCCATATCTTACGTTCCATGCCAGCTAGACCAAAACTTTAAACGTATACATCCATATTATTGACGATTAGGAATATTCTGATGGCGTTTTACTTCATTGAGAATGACCGCTTTTTTAATTTCAAGATGATCGCCAACATTGCGAGCTATACCTTTATAAAAATACATCTAATTGATTAAGCTTACTTTAAGCAAATAAACACTTGCAAATAACGTTAGAGTATCCATACTGTTGAAGTGTTTAATAAATAAATAGTTTGATTCATATTTTAATTTATACGGCAATGCTGGATTTCAAAATAACCGCCATTTTGAAATCCAACATTGCTGTATAAGTTCAAGTTGTTTCCCTATTTATCTGTAAAAATCAAGTTAACACTCTTCAACGTTTACACCGATATTATTGATACTTATTAGGGCTTTTCCCCAAATGGTGAAAAGACCTGTTGTTTTCGTTAAGTTTCTTATTCTTATTATTATTATTATTATTCCTGTTTTTACAAGCTAACCGATATTTACATAATATATAATTTTCAGTCATGTGGACATGACGTACATAGGAATTATTTTACATAATGAATAATTTGCGTGCCCCTGTGCTTGGGCTGAGGTGACCAATATTACATTTAAGGGTCCCGGAATAGCAGTTGAGATGGGCTGTTTTTATCTTGTACATACGTTCCTTCCACATATTCATAATTCTAAATACAACTGTCGAAGACAGATATATCTGGATCAAATTATCGATGAAAAGTTACATAATACATATGTATAAGACCACGATCAAGTGTATTGTGGGTAGAGATAGGCCTAGGACGTCTCCTTGCAGGCGGTATATGGAATTTTCAAATTCTTATTTGCCTAGATGAAATAAATGATTTGTTTTAATGTCCAGGAGACAGGAGTCATCTCGTCTTTCCGTGTCAACACCAAATTAAAACTAACAGGCCTATTCAAGGACACGTCCTTGGCCTAGCTACTGTAAGATACTGACCATGTATATATCCGATGTAAATCCTCAGATATATAATTATTTATTCTGTAGTAATAGAGCTACATGTACATGTAGCCCTCGCCAGATATTGTGAATAGTTTGAATAGGCATGTTTGCATGATATATAAAAAAAAATGAAAAAAATTGCCGCCGGTGGAGAATCGAAAGATCAGAAGATCTGCACGTTAACACTAAACCAGATTTCTGCTTTTTTATATACAGTGATTTTTTTTTTTATAAGAAGCAGATAACATTGTTGTATGATAGAGTATTTCCTTATAGGAAAAATAAAAAATTGTAAATGTAATGTGCATGTAGCTGTTGTTTCAGTATGAAGAAAAGTGAAAAAAGGATAATAACACATTGATAACAAATCACAAAGTTTTTTGTTGTTCTTTAATATATTTATTGATTTTTTCTGATATGCTCGAACGTCGTTGAAGACACCCCCTGAGAGGAATGAGCTAGATTTCGCCGAGACGAAGCACACGCTCGTGTTAGGTTGATACGGAGAAAACGACAGTTTTTATTTTATTCCATGGAATATCAAAGTTATATTATGCATTGAGAAATTGTTCAATACAATCTTTTTTAGATTATATCTTTCTACTGCGTATGCATCGTAAAATTCTACTAAGTTGCATGAAAAAAATCACGATAACTGCAGGTACAGGTATAAAGTTATATAATGCACAGTCGATGTCGAGAACAGATCCGATTTGATGCATTCAGCTCAAATATAAAGAAATGAATGCTATAGCCGAAACCTTTTGGACTCAGAGATAGTCAAAGATCGCTTTTTTAATGAATAAGAAAAAATAAACACGAAAAAATCACGATAGCTGCTCGCAACCCAGTGGTACCGCGGTTCATCGGTTTTCGACGGCGAAAGACCAAAATAGATTTTTTACACACAATGTCAAACATATTCAATTCAACGCATTAATTATATGTGTCAGAAGCATGTTTATGATGTTTTTTGTGCAATATTTCATGAAATTCATCTACTAAACGAAGCCTTGTATCCACAAACGCTGTAAGATTTACATTGTAGCCTACGTATGCCTACTGTTTCTTTTGTCAAAGTGACGTTTAAATAATGAAATGTTCCAAGATAAAGTAACGCCATTATTTTAAACTATGATAAGCTGTGTATGAGTGCAAATTGTCACCATAATACCGCAAATGAGTGCTTATTCAATTCTTCAAAACGTCAGCTTGCAAGGTCGAATCACCCGGGCTCATAGAGAACTAAAAAGTGACGTCATTGGAATGTTCGGGATCAAATCGTCAAATTTAGAAATGGTAATCAGAATAAAGAAATTAATCATTTATTTACTCACATCGCAATATTTTCATATCGCAACTGTTACAGGAAATTCTTATTACCTGGTATCGAGTTCTATGCCTGATTAATCTCGATATTTAGTGTTGAAAATATCTGGTTTATTGATATTATTCCGCTACTTTTGTTGAGTTTGAATTCGCAAATTCGAAGGGCGTCAGAACGCTTGTTTTCAACCGGAATCAACACCGTAGTGATAAAGAACTTCCAGGTTGATTTTTTTCATCGATATAAAAAGTTGATTTTCTCAAAAAGTAAGAAAAATAAAATACATTAATTTTGCTGGAACACTAAAAAAATCATTCTGATTTCGGAACAGTTGGAATCATGAAGATACCTCTAACAGTATTTTAATTATTATTATTATATATTATGTAAGTAATTATGAACGCTCTATCGGACAAATGGTAAGAAATAGGATAAAAATTATTCCAGTATATTTAAGCCATGTAACTAAAGGTGATCCATGGACAAAATTAAGTAGGTCAAAAAATCCAATATGGCCGCCATGACAGAAAACCTTAAAACACAAAAACTGCTCTAACTCAAAAAGTATGAAAGCTTTTTGAAATCTGGAGGTATTTTATTGTAGGAAATGGACATATCTAACTTGTTTTTGTGATATGTTATTACAAAATATGTCTTGTTAAAAAGCTCGCTACATGTCAAAGTTTACCTAATGTTACTATTTTTAGATTGTTTTTCATTATTCAATTTTCGTCCATTTTTTTTAACATTACATCGATGCAATATGTCACTCTAAAGGTTTTGATGTCTTCAAATATAATGGCCCACTAATTAGTTTGTTATGACGTAATTAATATTTAACTAAGACTTTTTGGCAAATTTCGACAATTATATTTTAAACATCTCTGATTTCACCAGTCCGATTAAGCCCAAGCTCACACAAGATCTTCTACTTATCACCGTGACCAATTCTTGTTAATATGGTGTTGATTCAAATTCAAATATGGCCACAATGACGTCACTTCCGGTTTAACCTAGACAGCCATAACTCGTTAACCACCGAGCCAATTCCTTTTTATTTTTTATATGTTATGTCGGTGAAAATCACGAAAGCAACTTCTTGTCAAATTCTACATGGTATAAAGGCTTCATTTTTTGCATGAAGTAAGCATATGTAGTTGACTATCAGGTTTGAAAAAAACAAACGAGCCTGACCTTCATCCCAGGTCACAAAGTGCTTGTGATTGTAGAGCCATGAAAATGATCCAGTGAAAATACAGCTCATTGAGACAACCGTAGCTCGTTAACCACACAGCCAATTTCTTTGATTTTTGGATATGTTATGTAGAATTAAAAGTGAAACAATTAACTTAACGATCACTTTTACGTATACGTAAATAAAGGTCAAAATTCAGAAGTGCAATTTTTGGACAAAATCACTAACAAATCTTCTTTTGAAATTTTAGAAGGCATATACACCTAATATTAAGCACGTAATATGCTGACATAAATGCCTACCAAGTTTTTCAATATGACCTATATTCAAGGTCACAGGGGCCAAAAAATCTAAAATATTCAAATGTTTTCTTTTGAAGTTATGTAAGGCCTAGAGATCTTATATTTGGCCTGCAGCATGCTGAAATAAACGGCTGTCAAGTTTGTTTATATAAATGACCTTGACCGGAATACCTTTTAGGTGAAAAGCCCGTCAAATTGTCCCGGTGACAATTTCTAGTTATTTTTATTACTACTTAGGATCATTCTGGTAGTGTTAAACTTCATGTAAAAAGAGGCCATTTTGTATTCTAAGATTGCTGCCAATATACTACTATTACCTATATATATATAATAATAATATCACAATTGGTTTTGCTGACTTTAACTTGATCAAAAAAACCCGCAAACACAGTGAGTATTGATATTTCAACGTTTCATAAAATATAATTCGATTCTTATTTTGAATTTCAAAATGGCCTCCAATCTGAAATTCAAGATGTCCGGCAGTATCAAATTAAAGGTACATAAATTAACAAAATTGGCTGATAATTTCGGAAACTTTATGTAAAAACTTGCTATTAACTTCTTCTCCAAATATTAGACATACCATTATTCTCTGAACCAATCTGGATAGATAAATTAAATACAAACGTTAATTTTTATAAAGCGGGTCGCTTATGATCCCCGACGTCGTCCTTATAAATACACTGTGATTAACTTTCACAACGGTCATTAGAAAACGTTTAACAATTTCATCATTTCGGACTGGTAGCGGACCTTTAACTCTTGCAGAGTACAGCAGCCTTGAAAGCATGCCCCACACCCATTTTCATGCCAAAAAGGTAAATATAGTTCTAGAATGAAATTTTACACGATAGCATTATTTGTCATTCTTGAAAGAACACTCGAACAAGAGCTATATCATGTAATTGGAAACAGCCTATCCTGATGGAGATCTTCTCAATGTCCTATTGGTTTACCTTACACTGTCTACAAATGCAAGATGTACCCAAACATTATAAAAGATACTGTGTGAACTCATTAATGTCATTTGGAAGAGGGATAGAATATCAGATAAACTGAGGTGTTTCCGAAAGATTCAAATTGCAAACAAAACAATAACATTTGAGGATCATATCATTTTTGTATGTGGAATGGAGGATCGTATTTGCCATATGAATGGGAATCATCATGGCGGCTAACGAATATATTTTGGATAAAGCAAGAAGGCAGTTAAGACTTCAAATGGTTTATTATGACTGCAACTATTTAATGCATATACCATGATACCATATCACTATCTCTCACCACAGCAAGGGAGTACCAGAAAATATTTAAACAAACGTCCTTTTAACAGCTATGGTCATGTAAGGACGGCCTTCCATATATTCGGTGTTTTGCGTGTATGTTGTGCGAGGTGCGTGTTTTGAGAGACTGCGATATATTCATGCTGTGTCTTCTTGTATAATGGAACTGTTGCCTTTTTATAGTGCTATATCACTGAAACATGCCGCTGAACCAGTCGTCCCTCTCCCTGTATTCTGAGTGCTGAGCAGGAGCAGAAACTATCACTTTTATAGACTTGTATCCGAAATACTTTGCGTGATGGACATTTACCCTAAAATCAGACATGTAAAAAGAAGTGCTAAATGCAAGGATATCATTTGGGTTTCTGCGTCCCTGGAAAGTGTGGGTTCAGGTGAAGACACTCCCTCTATTGTTAATATCAGATAACATGTCAGAGAAATTATTTCGATGCAATTCTGAACGACTCCAATAACATCAGGAGGCTCCATGTAAGGAAGGACTTCATAGCAAGGTTTTGCAGCCAAAGCATGGATATTTGCCTCGTCTGACATGACCCATTGCGGTACGTCAAATTACCAGTAGTAGCACTAGAATAAACCACAAGCAAGTCCCGAGGTTAGTCATGATGACCGCTATGTCAAAGCTTTACAAATATAAGCTGATCATCCCATGGTAGAACTCCTAGTTTCATTACTGACTTAGGAGATAAACTGGTATAGAGAACAATAAGCCTTCAAAGATAAAATATATATGGACATAAAAACGTGCAAATTCTGTAGATGATTGACAAGACTGGAAACCACATAGACAGAAAACTAACTAATCCAGATATGATATTGGTCATCTTGAAACTTGGATTTTAGTTCTGGTTGACGTCGATATATGACAAAAGGCAGGAGCGATACCTGCATGCAAATGATTGTGCCACCAGGAACTCTTGCGCGTTATACAACCCCATCTCCCTAAAGAAAGTATAGCTATTGCCCTGAGAAGATGCTAAGTAAATTGGCAGACATCTTGGAAAACGTCAACAACAAAGAAGTCGTATTCACTAAAATAAAGTGCTTTAATCACATTTGCTAAAGGTAAAGTGCGATGGCAGATGTCTATATGATCTGAAGAAGGAATTCATATATACACATGAGAAGATTTAAGGTTGTGTTCTTGGAAATAATAAGGTGAATTGTGTTTGTCTAGATGTGTTTTTGGATGACTTGAGAGTTCCATAGGAATTACACTGTGAGGAAGGATTTGAAAGGAGGGAGACGAAGGGTTGGTAGGAGATATCAGTAATCTAGAATGTAGGAATGAGTGTTCCTGTTTCCTGCATGTTAAAAGCTATATTCAACATTGGAAATAATGAAGAATGACAAGAAAGCCCATGAAAGATGATCCTCAGGTGACGCCTGTAGAGTTGCAATCCGGGGTTTATTCCAATATCATTCAAGGCATATCATATGTATCAACATGTTAAGAGTGGTTACTTGATCGATCACTTAAAGGGTGAAATACGGAAAACATATTTTTTGTAAAACGGCCATCTTGGAATTCAATACGGCAGTCATTTTGAAATTAAAATAAGAATCAAATCATTTATGTATCAAACAATACAAAGTATCAATACTCTCACTATATCTGGAGGTGTTTCTTTGCTTAACGTCAGCTTACCTAATTATGTGTATTTATTCAGATATAGTTCGCAAAGTTGGTGGCCATCTTGAAATACAAAATGGCGGTCCTTCTATATGAAGTTTAACACTAACAGAATGTGTCTAAGTATCAATAATATGGGTTTAAACGTTTAAAGTGTGGGTCTAGCTGGTATAGAACATGAGATATGGGTCGCAGAAGGTGTTTTTTGGCAGCCATTTTGAAAATTACCGCCAGGGACCGTGGATTTTTGGGGTCTATTTTTTTTCCTGAAACCTGATGTCCTAAAGAAGCCATATGCAAAGTTTCATGCTTTCTTCAAAATTTGAACGATTTTGCCGAAAAATCGATCTTAGCCGCCTCACTATACGTACCTTGTTTTTATGTCACATTACAGAGGGTCGATTATGCTCATCGAACTCAGCATAATTATGTTAAGATACTGTTTTATCAATTTATTTATATAAAACCTCTCTATTATAAAGTATGCACACTTTAAAGCCATAATTAATATGACTATACTCCGGTACTCTAGCATCCGTTATTCGTCTTTTATTTACTGTATTTTAATCAGATTGAGTTCGTTAAGAAAACAGCAATGGAAAATTCTTAGAAAACGTTTCACAATCAATTGATTGTCTGGTTAGGAACATGTCTGACCTTGTTAGTATCCTATCTATATAAATATTGTTCTAAAATAGTACTTAGGTTTTCACTTTCAAAATGTTCGAAATTTTCTTTGGTATTTCATAGTACAATGTGGTTTTCTAAAGTAGGATTCGATACTCACATGAATTAAAATTATAGATTAAAACATAATTCAAATGAATGTTTGGGGAATTCTACGTAATCGTCTACCTTATAAACCAACCTTTGGGAGGATTCAGTTACATGCCATTCATGTAATATTTGTACACTGTTTATTTCACAATGTTGCGAGTGTTTGATTTTGGTAATCGAGTTTAGTGTAATGCTTGTGCTAATACGTGTTTAACCACCAGTATTCTGGGAATAGTTGTAAGGTTTTTGTTTTTTGAAATATCCGACTAGTATGACATAAATCGCGCCATAATGACAGTGGTGTAATGACATTAGGAGAGTCCCACATGCATCCCCCAAACCTCGGAACCAATATTTTTCTGAACCCTTATGGCCCACTGATCACACAAATCAAAATGTTAACATTGCATAAGTTGGGGTAAACGTCCGGTTATGACGTCATCAAGATGGCCGCCATCTCGAATTTCATTGAAAAGTGAAAAATAGTCTTAACATGGATATTTTTAAATCCAATTAGACAAATGATGTATCAAAATGACCTCTTATCAATCAATAAAAACAACAACAAAAACCAATGTTAACATTGCATAGAACTTCCGATTTTGACGTCATCAAGTTGGCCGCCATCTCGAATTTCACTAAAAATTGAAAAATAGTCATAATATTGACATTTTTCAACCGAAGTAGACACATGAGGTATGAAAATGACCAGAATAGGACAACAAATACATATCAAGACCAAATAATCCAAGTTTGAAAGCCCAAGATGGTATTTTTAGCAAATTTTTCATATTTGGCTTGACTCAGCAAAATGTATTCCAACAACAAACTATTATTCGTAATTAGTTAGGTCACACACAATAAAGGTAAATAGACACGTAATACCCAGACATTAAACACTACTACTTTCTATGCAAATCGTATGAATTCGTGTTTTTGCTACATATATTTTGCTAAAAGCCTCATTTTACGATATCATGTTAGGAATTTATCAATATGCAGTGTCATATTTCAAGTATATGTAATAAAGGGGAAACGTTTTACGACATGCAATAAACCTAACGGTGCTTTATTATAGTATCCCAGGTAGCCCCATACTGTCTTTACAGGTATCAATACACGCATGTGAGGTGGGAGTTGATTACGCTTTCATCTATGCCATCGTCTACCTTATCCCTGCACCTTTACCTCACTTAGGCGGTGGATTTCACCTACTATATAACATTGGGCAATTGTACTAATTGTCTTTCTATTATGTTGTAATACGTACATTGTTTTTATTGTCATGTAACATTACGGAAGGTCGATTATGTTCATCGAATTCAGCATAATTATGTTAATATGTTTATCATTTTTTTCTTTGAAACTAATGTAAAGAATGTAGCATTAAAAACCATAATAAATAGGGCTATACTCCAGTATAAAATCCGTTATTGGTCTTTTTAATGTGTCTTTTATTCAATATATTTTAATCAGCTTGAAAAAAAGTGAGTTCAAATTATCTATATTATTCTTAGAAAACGTTTCACAAATCAATTCAGTATGAAGAATTTAGGAACGTGTCTGACTTTGTTAATATTCTATCAAACGAGACATTATTCTAAAATAATTCCTAAGTTTTCATTTTCAAAATGTTCGAATCTTTTCTTTGGTATTACATATTATAATGTGGTTTTAACAATTATGGTAGCCGTCTTTAGTATAATTATTATGCTAATACATGTTTATCTACCAGTGTTCTGGAAATAGTTCTTAGGTTGTTTTTTTTTTTTTTTTTTTTTTGTTGAAACATCCGACTTGTATGACATAAATCGCGTAGTTCCTTCAAAGGGAACATTAAATCGAAATATACAAAACACTAACAGCGCGTTATACGATGTACGATGTTAACGAGATAACACTGACAGTGGATGAAGATTGAATCCATGGAAATATTATTACTACTACAGAGGATTATTTTTATATATGACAATATTGTGTAATATTTAACACGATTGAAAAAGGAAGAACAAGACTTTAAAACCAATTATTAGGGATACTTACAATAAGCGGTATACGGAGACGTATATGGTTGGGATCGATCATATACGTAATGTTTACCATACATTCTATAAACTCCCTTACTTCCTACATCTGTCGAGGCTGATTTTCGACACAGTGTTACAAATGTATAAAGATGTCCGTATAATTATAGAGCCAAAGGCCTGTTGATCGATCAAAAATGACGTGTTAAAACATTTGATACTTTTTTCACGCGTGCACTTTTATTCACGCATGTACAAATGCGAAGTTCTTGACCCGGGTTGATATCTTGTAGTTGATTTAATTTCGAAATATAAGGTAAAGTCAAATACGTCCCGTATCCGTATGCGTATACGTATACCGCGTATTGTAAGTATCCCTATAAAGAATATGCCGAACTTAAAGCTATGCATGTACATTGATGACTCTTACTTTGAGCTTGATATTTGGGTTTTCACATATACCAACGGTGGAGCGCGGGAGATTATGCCACGCTTTGCGGCTCCCTGCTTGTGATTAAAATTTTACCAAGTTGTTATACGATACCGTACACTAATGACTATACCAAACCGGAATTTTGTGTGTAACAAACACGTACACTATGATCATAATATGCTCAGTAAACATCATTGATTATTGCACAAAGGATGCATTTATGATAGTGATAGATCGTTTTTGTTTTATCATAATCCTTAATTCAAGATCTTACCTTAACGAAATGCATCCGATATCATGAGATATTGTCACGCATTTGTCTCAGTTCTGTACGAAAATGCAATCCAGGTTACATGTTTGAATACAACTAAAGGAGAACTTATTCTCATTTTCACATACAATTGTGGGACATATTAGAATTTTACGCTTTCACTGTTCTATTTTTATTGGTTTCGATAAACAAATGAAATAATATCGAGTTTTTGAAGTGATTTAGCAGTTACCCCTCTCATTTGTTGGGTACGATTTTTATAGAAGTAGATATCAAACAACTAGGGCCGGATCCCGTTACCATACAATGGGTAGGTGTAGCTTCGACAAACTTGAACACTTTTGTCAGATTTTTGAACTTGGTCAGATTAATATAATAGCAAGTTCCGTGTATCTTTTGTGAAGCAAATAAAATAACTCATACAAACGGACTGATATCTAAATATTGAGACAACAAAAATAAGTTTTTAAAAAATGAGAATAATAAGCAATTTGCTCACAATAGCTTGGAATATTCTTCTATCTGATTGAAGAGAAAAGAAGATTTTTTTTATCTAAACTAACTCCTTGGTTTTCGCTTTCAAAATAGTCGAAACTCCTCTTTGATAGTGCATACTGTCGCGAATAGAACATTAAATTGAATGTATGGAACATTGGTGACGAGTTATACGATGTTTATAGGTGAAAACAAAGTGTTGTCAATAGTAATACATTACATTTACAACAACACAACACTCTTTACAACCAATGTGACTTTGATATTCAGATAAATTAAACAATATCCAATCGAATGTTTGAGGGATCTTACGTAATCGTCTTCATATATCAACTAAAATTTGGAGAGGATTCACTAAGATACCATCAGCTGTAGTAGTGTCCATTTTATAATGTTGCAATACGCAGGTGTGTCTTTTGTCAATCATAACAAATGACTTATTATCTCAGCATATTATGTTGATATTTTGTTTTCTATTGTATACGTGTTCTGGAAATAATTCTTAGATTTCCGTTTATGAAATGTCCGAGTAGTATGACATAAACCACGTAGTTTTTTTTCGAATGAAACACGAAAACGAAATATACACAACACTTAAGGGAGGTATACGACGTTAACGAGATGAAACAGTGCCTGAATGAAATATAAATCCAGGAAATACTATAATACATACCTGATTGTTTAGTTATCTTATAATATATATCACAATATAAAACTATTTCGACATGAATCAATGGTACTTTAAATTGAAATGTATGTTCAAATAATTATCTTCCTGCACGAAGGTATGATATCATCCCGAAATATGACTGCATCATTATATGATTTGCAGAAGACTATTTACGATACCTGGTGCGGATACATGCAACTCTAGATTATATGTGCTATAATGGGGGGAACGTTATCCATATAAATAGAGCTATAATGTGTATTTAATGGTCATCGAGTAATGGTATCGACAAAAATAATTACGTATTTTAAATTAATCAGTTTTTATTGATCCTTTTAACTTTTTAGTTTTTATTATATTGACTTTCAATTTAATATCAAAGGCATCTCTCTTTCTAGTATCTAAACATATTTTTTGGCTGCGGTGTGTATTAAATGACCTTCGAGAACTGATTTTGACAGATATCAATCATCCATTTTTTATAATTCCGTTTTCATTTACTTTTCTAAAATGTAATTGTTGTGCCATTTTGGCAAAATTTAGCTTACTGATACAGTATATTACCCATTATTATTACTTCTGTTGTAATAATGGTCATGCACATATTGTTTAACCATCAAAGATGTCGTTAAACGTATCATTAAACACATGTGGATTATTAAGAGTGGGGGAGGGTTACGGATTCATGGCATTATCTACTCTATCAGCTAACTTTGTTTTGTTTGGTTGGTTAGCTTTTTTCTGTTATTCTTTTTCTATGATTCTTTTGTGGAATTACAGGATTATTTTATTGATTATTGATTATATGATTTTTCGTTTACTGTATTAATTATTAATCAGTCTAAAACTGTATTAATCATGTGTTTTGTCGATCAAACATGCATAAGACTAATATATTTGAAAAAAATATCACCTTTTTTTGATATATACAGAGAATAGCCCTGGTTTCTTCATGAATGTTTTCTTATGATGTTTAATCTATCAATCTTTCTGAATTTATACCAATGCTGTGTCTTGTCGATTAGAATTGATAATGCATAGTACTTTCTATATATCAATTAAACACGATTGGTTTCTGAACCATACAATACTGTAAAAAATGTTAAAACATAATAACATATAATTCAAATACCAATACTGAATATTTTAAAATATAAGGTTTGCATAAGTTTACAATAAAACAT
This sequence comes from Argopecten irradians irradians, assembly GCA_004382745.1. Taxonomy (NCBI): domain Eukaryota; kingdom Metazoa; phylum Mollusca; class Bivalvia; order Pectinida; family Pectinidae; genus Argopecten; species Argopecten irradians. Next base: position 19,771 of record SAYR01037849.1, on the reverse strand, counting down.
TCGCTCATTTAGGTGAATAGACCTAATAAATTAGAACACCAATGTAATAATAATAATTATTTACTTGTTAGACATGTATTACACTGTTTTCATATGTGGCAGCCATGTCATACCTTTCCTGCGGTGCAGACTTGATGCGTTTTAACCCCAACTTATTGAGATATCGCAGGTATATGTTGTAAACTCTCTCATTATGTATTAACGATTTTTAAATTGTATTTACATTTAATGAAACGTGTTATACCGAGTGTGTAAACCAATAGCGGCTTGATTATAATTGTTAACTGAAAATTGAATTACGTCTCAAAGCGTATTACAAAAATGGCAATTTGCTTGGAAGGATAAGGGAAACGAGTTGGTAAAATGACTGCTGTCTTTACGATATTAAATCAATGACAAGGTACTTGTTTCGAATAGTTCAAACGATTAAGAAGGTATATATACTCACTGGCATGTAATGTATTTGTACGAGGTGGTATATATTAATAAAAATGATAAATTTCTCTGCATTCGACTCGAACATAATACAGTAACACATTAATTAGTCGAACTGCAAGGAAACCAGTTAATAGTTCGTTCGAGGAATAATGAGTATCCATCCAAGGCAGGTCATTCAGCCAAATACTCAAATTATGATAAACCAAGTAGATCAATGACATATCGACTATTGTGTATCGAGATGCCTGGTATAATCAATGTGTATTTGAGAGAAAGGGATATATTTCTGTTCATAGAATGAGGGGTATTTGACGACTAGCGGTTCGAGCTATCCAATGTTTTGTTACATGGAACACATCGGGACCAACGGTCGGGTCCATGCAATTTATAAAAATAATGCCAGTTCGAGTTAGGAGGAGTAAATCTGTATATATAAGCGTATCACCTACACAAACTATTTGTTTCTTATGTACTATTATATTAAGTAGATATAATTACTTTAACTTTAGATTAATTCATTCATTTGAAACAAACTGTAAGCTGAATATCTTTATAATACAATAGCCTGATAACAAAAACAACCACACAGTATAATAGTGTCATTTAATCGTTCAGATGATTGATTTGATATCTACTGTAACGGTTGGCTATACATGTGATTCAATATCAATCGGTGATGAAGCATGATAGGTAAGATACACTATGTATAATTAATTATTGGTGTTATGCAATATTTAGTAAATATAGAATGTGTATTAATTATTAGATATCCGGGGATGCCTAAATAGTGTACCTCATCAGTAGGACAGCTACAGCTTCAACGATAGAAACCAGATTTGATAGCATTGGAGCCATTGCAATGTTAATACAAAAAGTAAAAAAATTATTCAGTCTGATAACAAAAACATTCACACAGTATAATAGTGTCATTAACTCATTCATTTTACATCTACCTTAACGATGTGCTATACATACAATCCAATATCAATCGATGATGAAGAGTGCCAATGTGATTCTGATAGTCACATTCAAGGATTGATTTATTGGTTTATTTTATCAGGAACAAATATTTTTGTGTGAATATCCAATGTTGTATTAGATATTGTTGGAGTTTTATCCAAAGAATATAGTAATAGGACTTGTGGAATATTCCACTAATTTGTTCGCTTTAATATCGGGAAATTTTATTGGGCACTATTTACATAATCATAAACTTTTCATGGTCATTGTATTGTGTCTTTGCTTGTTATTAAGGGAGGGACGGATGTCTAGTGTTTACATGCAGACAAGTACCTTATATGGGTCAGAATGAAGAATGCTAAATTTTTGTATTGATTTTTAACATTGTAAATACGGTCATGTCATGAGTATAGAAAACGAAGTAGTACTCGTTATTAGCATAGAATAGTTTACACATATAAAAATGTATATACCAGGGTAAAACCAGTAGGATGCAGATGTATGTCCATTTGAATGAATTAAGACAGATTCTGGGGGAAGGTGAATATAACACACATGAATAAACACAAAAAAATAAGTCAATACATCACCATGTAACTGTAGTATGATACTCACAAATCTCTGAAAAAAGAAAAAAAAACACGTAAGAATAAGGTAACAGAAACTAAAGGTAAAAAGACAGGTAATATCATTTTTTTTTGGTAATAGTCCAATTTTACAGTGTCATTTTAGGAATTAATTATTTTTTATTAATATATTTTTAGGTAGGTTCATATTTCAATTATGGGTAATAAAGGAAAACGCTTTTCGTCATGCAATAACTCTAGCGGTGCATCATTAAAGCATCTATACATGTCTTTGCAAGTCAAGTATAAATAAAATTATGTAATATGGAAGTGGGTTATGCTTTCATCTATGCCGTCGTCTACCTTGTCCCTATACCTGTAGCTCACTTTGATGGAGGATTTCACTTACTATATATCACACATTGTTTTTATTGTCACGTACCATTACGGAAGGTCGATTATGTTCATTGAATTCATCATAATTATGTTAATGTAATGTTTCATCAATGTATTTGTTTGAAACGTCTTTAATGTAAAGTATGTACACTTATAAAAGTATACTGATACATACCATACAATGGGCAGGTGTAGCTTCGACAAACTTGAAAATTTTTGTCAGACCTTTGAACTTGGTCAGATTATTATAATAACAAGCTCCGTGTATCTTTTGCGAAGCAAATCAAATAACTCATACAAACGGACTGATATGTAAATATTGAGACAACAAAAAGAAGTTTTTAAAAAAGAAATGAGAATAATAAGCAATTTGCTCACAATAGTTTGGAATATTCTTCTATCTAATTGAAGAGAAAAGTAAAAAAAATATATTTATCTAAAATAACTCCTTGGTTTTCGCTTTCAAAATAGTCGAAACTTCTCTTTGATAGCGCATACTGTCGCGAATACAACATTAAATTGAATGTATGAAACATTTGTGACGAGTTATACGATGTTTATAGGTGAAAACAAATTGTAGTCAATAGTAATACATTACATTTACAACGACACAACACTCTTTACAACCAATGTGACTTTTCTAAGTAGGATTCGATATTCAGATAAATTAAACACGATTCAATCGAATGTTTGAGGGATCCTACGTAATCGTCTACATGTATCAACTAAAATTTGGAAATGATTCACTAAGATACCATCAGCTGTAGTAGTGTCCATATTATAATGTTGCAATACACAGGTGTGTCTTTTGTCAATTATAACAAATGACTTATAATCTCAGCATATTATGTTGATATTTTGTTTTCTATTGTATACGTGTTCTGAAAATAATTCTTAGATTTCCGTTTTTGAAATGTCCGAGCAGTATGACATAAACCACGTAGTTTTTTTTTCGAATGAAACACGAAAACGACATATACAAAACACTTAAGGGAGGTATACGACGTTAACGAGATGAAACAGTGCGTGAATGAAATATAAATCCAGGAAATACTATAATACATACCTGATTGTTTAGTTATCTTATAATATATATCACAATATAAAACTATTTCGACATGAATCAATGGTACTTTAAATTGAAATGTATGTTCAAATAATTATCTTCCTGCACGAAGGTATGATATCATCCCGAAATATGACTGCATCATTATATGATTTCCAGAAGACTATTTACGATACCTGGTGCGGATACATGCAACTTTAGATTATATGTGCTATCATGGGGGAACCGTTATCCATATAAATAGAGTTATGGTGTGTATTTAATGGTCATCGAGTAATGTTATCGACAAAAATAATTACGTATTTTAAATTAATCAGTTTTTATTGATCCTTTTAACTTTTTAGTTTTTATTATATTAACTTTCAATTTATTATCAAAGGCATCTCTCTTTCTAGTATCTTAACATATTTTGGGCTGCGGTGTGTATTAAATGACCTCCGAGAACTGATTTTGACAGATATCAATCATCTATTTTTTATAATTCCGTTTTCACTTACTTTTCTAAAATGTAATTGTTGTGCCATTTTGGCAAAATTAAGCTTAATGATACAGTATATTACCCATTATTATTACTTCTGTTATAATAATGGTCATGTACGTATTGTTTAACCTTCAAAGATGTCGTTAAACGTATCATTAAACACATGTGGATTATTAAGAGTGGGGGAGGGTTAAGGATTGATGGCATTATCTACTCTATCAGCTAACTTTGTTTTATTTGGTTGGTTAGCTTTTTTCTGTTATTCTTTTTCTATGATTTTTTTGTGGAATTACAGGATTATTTTATTGATTATTGATCATATGATTTTTCGTTTACTGTATTAATTATTAATCAGTCTAAAACTGTATTAATCATGTGTTTTGTCGATCAAACATGCATAAGACTAATATATTTCAAAAAAAATATCACCCTTTTTTGATATATACAGAGAATAGCCCTGGTTTCTTCATGAATGTTTTCTTATGATGTTTAATCTATCAATCTTTCTGAATTTATACCAATGCTGTGTCTTGTCGAATAGAATTGATAATGCATAGTACTTTCTATATATCAATTTAACACGATTGTTTTCTGAACCATACAATACTGTAAAAAATGTTAAAAAATAATAACATATAATTCAAATACCAATACTGAATATTTTAGAATATAAGGTTTGCATAAGTTTACAATAAAACATTCGCTCCTTGAGTTGAATAGACCTAATAAATTAGAACATCAATGTAATAATAATAATAATTATTTACTTGTTAGACATGTATTACACTGTTTTCATATGTGACAGCCATGTCATACTTTTCGTGCGGTGCAGACTTGATGCGTTTTGACCCCAACTTATTGAGATATCGCAGGTATATGTTGTAAACTCTCTCATTATGTATTAACGATTGTATTTACATTTAATGAAACGTGTTATACCGAGTGTGTAAACCAATAGCGGCTTGATTATAATTGTTTACTGAAAATTGAATTACGTCTCAAAGCGTATTACAAAAATGGCAATTTGCTTGGAAGGATAAGGGAAACGAGTTGGTAAAATGACTGCTGTCTTTACGATATTAAATCAATGACAAGGTACTTGTTTCGAATGGTTCAAACGATTAAGAAGGTATATATAGTCACTGGCATGTAATGTATTTGTACGAGGTGGTATATATTAATAAAAATGATAAATTTCTCTGCATTCGAATCGAACATAATACAGTAACACATTAATTAGTCGAACTGCAAGGAAACCAGTTAATAATTCGTTCGAGGAATAATGGGTATCCATCCAAGGCAGGTCATTCAGCCAAATACTCAAATTATGATAAACCAAGTAGATAAATGACATATCGACAATTGTGTATCGAGATGCCTGGTATAATTAATGTGTATTTGAGAGAAAGGGATATATTTCTTTTTATATAATGAGAGGTATTTGACGACTAGCGGTTCGAGCTATCCAATGTTTTGTTACATGGAACACACCGGGACCAACGGTCGGGTCCATGCAATTTATAAAAATAATGCCAGTTCGAGTTAGGAGGAGTAAATCTGTATATATAAGCCTATCACCTATACAAACTATTTGTTTATTATGTACTATTATATTAAGTAGATATAATTACTTTAACTTTAGATTAATTCATTCATTTGAAACAAACTGTAAGCTGAATATCTTTATAATACAATAGCCTGATAACAAAAACAACCACACAGTATAATAGTGTCATTTAATCGTTCAGATGATTGATTTGATATCTACTTTGCCGGTTGGCTATACATGTGATTCAATATCAATCGGTGATGAAGCATGATATGTAAGATACACTATGTATAATTGATAATTGGTGTTACGCAATAGTTAGTAAATATAGAATGTGTATTAATTATTAGATATCCGGGGATGCCTAAATAGTGTACCTAATCAATAGGACAGCTACAGCTTCAAAGATAGAAACCAGGTTTGATAGCATATGAGCCATTGCAATGTTAATAAAAACAGAAAGAAAATGTTTCAGTCTGATAACAAAAACATCCACACAGTATAATAGTGTCATTAACTCATTCATTTTACATCTACCTTAACGGTTTGCTATACATACAATCCAATATCAATCGATGATGAAGAGTGCCAATGTGATTCTGATAGTCACATTCAAGGATTGATTTATTGGTTTATTTTATCAGGAACAAATATTTTTGTGTGAATATCCAATTTTATATTAGATATTGTTGGAGTTTTACGCAAAGAATATAGTAATAGGACTTGTGGAATATTCCACTAATTTGTTTGCTTTAATATCGGGAAATTTTATTGGGCACTATTTACATAATCATAAACTTTTCATGGTCATTGTATTATGTCTTTGCTTGTTATTAAGGGAGGGACGGATGTCTAGTGTTTTCATGCAGACAAGTACCTTATATGGGTCAGAATGAAGAATGCTATATTTTTGTATTGATTTTTAACATTGTTAATGCGGTCATGTCATGAGTATAGAAAACGAAGTAGTACTCGTTATTAGCATAGAATAGTTTACACATATAAAAATGTATATACCAGGGTAAAACCAGTAGGATGCAGATGTATGTCCATTGGAATGAATTAAGACAGATTCTGGGGGTAGGTGAATATAACACACAGGAATAAACACAAAAAAATCATTCAATACATCACCGTGTAACTGTAGTATTATACTCACAAGGTCCCGAAAAAAAAGAAGAAAAAAAAACCGTAAGAATTAGGTCACACAAACTAAAGGTAAATAGACAGGTAATATCAAGACATTAGACAGCAACTCTCCATTCAAATCGCATGAATTCGTGTTGATGCTTTTTTGCTAATAGTCCCATGTTACGGTGTAATTTAAGGAAATAATATTTTTTTATTAATTTGTTAATAGGTAGGTTCATATTTCAATTATGAGTAATAAAGGGAAAACGATTTTCGTTATGCAATATCTCTATCGGTGCATCATTATACAATTGTAGCATCTATACATGTCTTTGCAAGTCAAGTATAAATAAAAGCATGTAATATGGAAGTAGGTTACGCTTTCATCTATGTCGTCGTCTACCTTGTCCCTATACGTGTAGCTCACTTTGATGGAGGATTTCACTTACTATATATCACACATTGTTTTTTATTGTCACGTACCATTACGGAAGGTCGATTATGTTCATTGAATTCATCATAATTATGTTAATGTAATGTTCCATCAATGTATTTGTTTAAAACGTCTTTAATGTAAAGTATATACACTTATAAAAGTATTCTGAATAGGACGACTATACTCCAGTATAACATCAGTTATTAGTCATTTTAGTGCCCCTTTTTATTTAATGTATTTTAATCAGCTTGAGTTCGTTAAAGATGCTCCACCGCCGACAGAGCATAAATTATATTCATTATTTGAACAATAATTGGTGTTAATTGTGTATATATATGTCTAGTTCACACAAAAATATAATATAAAATAAATATTTTACCATTGGTGCATTCGTAATCAGTGCTTCATTCCATATAGGATATAGTTCAGAGGAATTTTTGCGGGATGCAATTAATTATTTTTTCATATTTTTAACTTAGTAAAAACAGAAGCTCAAACTTTTCAAAGGTGGTAATGGTGTAAAGTAAATAACTTTTGTAACTCAAGAAAAATAGTGAAAAAATACCATTCGTCAGCGGTTGAGCATCTTTAAGAAAACAGAAATGAGTTCATATTATATGTAATTCTTAGAAAACGTTCCACAAATCAATTTAGTATCCAATTAGGAACATGTCTGACCTTGGCAATATCCTATCAAACAAGATATTATTCTAAAAAAGTTCTTAGGTTTCCATTTTGAAAATGTTCGAATGTTTTCTATAGTAGGAATCGAAACTCATATTAATTAAAATTTTAAAACTAATTTGTAATTCAAATGAATGGAAATCGTCAACTTTATAAACTAAGCTTTAGGAGGATTCACGTACGTGCCATTGATGTACTAGACATTGTTCATTCACAATGTTGAGATAAAGTTAAGAAGTGTTTTCATATCAATTATGGTCACCGGCTTTAGTATTAATAATTATTATGCTAATACATGCTTATCTTCCAGTATTCTGGAAATAGTTCGTTCGTTTTTGTTTTTGAAATACAAATGTATCCAACTAGTATGATATAAATCGCGTAGTTCCTTCGAATGGAGCATTTAATCGAAATATACAAAACATTAACAGCGAGTTATACAATGTACGACGTTAACGAGATAACAGTGACAGCGAATAAAGAATACACGCACAGAAATAGTAGTACTGTTCCCAATGGATGTTTAAATATATGACAATATTGTGTAATATATAACAATGCAAAGGCAGAACAATAAAAACACCATACAAAATGTCTGCTATTATACAGTTTTTTTCTTCTCCTTTTCTGCGATCGACACATTTACACATGGCAAACGTTAAAACAAAACACGTTGTTTTATTATGTTATTGATACTATTTCCCATTTTTAATACCGTTTGATTTAGTGTTATGCCAAGTGATTACCTACTCTTTGAGCTAGCGCAAAGTCATAACATCAGTTATTTCCAAATAAATCCCTGGTACCTTAAATTGAAATGTATGTGGAAATAACTATATATGTGCACGAATAGGTCGCCAAGACATCCTTAATACGGTGTATAGTATATATCAATTTTGAGTTCTTTGAATGCAATGCGTTTTAACGCAGTGTTATGGAAGTGAAGTGATTTGCTATTATCAATTAAACTGCAATTCATGACCTGCATTAAACATGGCCTGTTATAACTCAGAGGTGTCATGACAGTGAAGACAAAGTGACATTTATACCGTATATAGGCTGTTGTTTCATTGCAAACTTCCTCGAATAACACATCAAAACGATATGTATGGAACACTGCCAGAGAGTGAGTTCAAAGAAACTTATGAGTTATTAAACATGTTTGAATGGATAATGAACGAATGGTAATACATGTTTAATTAAAGAAACAAATAGACCAAATAAAAGAGTAATTTTGGTAAGTAATAAGTCAGATGATGTTATCAAATTAGTTTAGATATAATTAATGCTCAGCGTTTAGAAGAAGGAATAAATGTATCCGCTGATAGAGGGCGGTCTGCTATGTATACGGTGACAGAGGGATACACATATATGTATAGTCAATTATGACAATTGTTTGTCACTATAATTGTAAAGAGATAGTTTGCAGACATTTACCAATTAAAAATACTAAAGTGCTGGGGCCATAATGACAGTGGTTTAATGACATGATTGCATCCAAAATTAACAGACATACAGATTGATCAAACTTAATTAAAATATGATTACACTGAAGAACTCGCTATTGGAAACATCAGTGTGAAGCATTTCCCTAGTGTTTACATACACACAAGTACCTAATATGGGTCAGAATGAAGAATGATAAAATGATATTGATTGATTTAACATTTATTTATATATAAGTCCGAATGTTAAATACGGTCATGTCACGAGTATAATAACTAAGTATTAATCGTTATTAGAAAAGAATAGTTTTTACATGTGTATGCCATGGCCAAACCAGTAGGCATTCAAGGTAGCCCCAGACTTGTCTTTACAAGTATCAATAAACGCATTTGGGGTCGGGAGTGGGTTACGTTTTCATCTATGCCGACGTCTAATGTATACCTATACCTTTAGATCACCCTTTTAATCTTCCTTCTATTGTTGCAAGATTAGTGGAGTGGCTAAGCATGAAAAACGTTCACATTTTGAAGAAAGCATGAAAGGACATCAGGTTTTAGGAAAAACATGGACCCCAAAAATTCTCGGTCCCTGGCGACCGCCATTTTGGTTTTCAAAATGGCCTCCAAAACACACCTTCTGCGACCCATATCTTACGTTCCATGCCAGCTAGACCCAAACTTTAAACGTATACACCAATATTATTGACGCTTAGGAATATTCTGATGGCGTTTTACTTCATTGAGAAGGACCGCTTTTTTAATTTCAAGATGATCGCCAACATTGCGAGCTATACCTTTATAAAAATATATCTAATTGATTAAGCTTACTTTAAGCAAATAAACACTTGCAAATAACGTGAGAGTATCCATACTTTTGAAGTGTTTAATAAATAAATAATTTGATTCATATTCTAATTTATACGGCAATGGTGGATTTCAAAATAACCGCCATTTTGAAATCCAACATTGCTGTATAAGTTCAAGTTATTTCCCTATTTATCTGTAAAAATCAAGTTAACACTCTTCAACGTTTACACCGGTATCATTGATTCTTATTGGGGCTTTTCACCAAATGGTGAAATGACCTGTTGTTTTCGTTAAGTTTCTTATTCTTCTTCTTATTATTATTATTCCTGTTTTTGTGAACGCTCCATCGGACAAACGGTAAGACATAGGATAAAAAATATTCCAGTATATTTAAGCCATGTAACTAAAGGTGATCCATGGACAAATTAAGTAGGTCAAAAATCCAATATGGCCGCCATGACAGAAAACCTTAAAACACAAAAACTGCTCTAACTCAAAAAGTATGAAAGCTTTTTGAAATCTGGAGGTATTTCATTGTAGGAAATAGACATATCTAACTTGTTTTTGTGATATGTTATTACAAAATATGTCTTGTTTAAAAGCTCGCTACAGGATTCAATTTTCGTCCATTTTTTTTTGCATTACATCGATGCAATATATCATTCTAAAGGTTTTGATGTCTTCAAATATAATGGCCCACTTATTAGTTTTTTATGACCTCATTAATATTTATCTAAGATTTGTTGGCAAATTTCGACAATTATATTTTAAACATCTCTGATTTCACCAGTCCGATTAAGCCCAAACTCACACAAGATCTTCTACTTATCACCGTGACCAATTCTTGTTAATATGGTGTTGATTCAAATTCAAATATGGCCACAATGACATCACTTCCGGTTTAACCTAGACAGCCATAACTCGTTAACCACTGAGCCAATTCCTTTCATTTTTTTATATGTTATGTAGAATAGAATACTGGAAAATATTGTTATTGTACATTTTTCTCTAAAATGTCAACTTCCGGTTAATCATTGATTCATAATGGAAATTCGCCGTTTTTGGTGAAAATCACGAAAACATCTTCTTGTCAAATTCTACATGGTATAAAGGCTTCATATTTTGCATGAAGTAAGCTTAGGTAGTTGACTATCAGGTTTGAAAAAATAAACGAGCCTGACCTTCATACCAGGTCACAAAGTGCTTGTGATTGTAGAGCTATGAAAATGATCCAGTGAAAATACAGCTCATTGAGACAGCCGTAGCTCGTTAACCACACAGCCAATTTCTTTGATTTTCGGATATGTTATGTAGAATTAAAAGTGAAACAATTAACTTAACGATCACTTTTCTGGTATACGTGAATTTTCGGTTGTAAATAAAGGTCAAAATTCAAAAATGCAATTTTTGGACGAAATCACTAACAAATCTTGCTGACATAAATGCCTACCAAGTTTTTTCAATATGACCTATATTCAAGGTCACAGGGGCCAAAAAATCAAAAATATCCAAATGATTTCTTTTGAAGTTATGTAAGGCCTAGATATCTTATACTTGGCCTGCAGAATGCTGAAATAAACGGCTGTCAAGTTTGTTTATATAAATGACCTTGACCGGAATACCTTTTAGGTGAAAAGCCCGTCAAATTGTCCCGGTGACAATTTCTAGTTATTTTTATTACTACTTAGGATCATTCTGGTAGTGTTAAACTTCATGTAAAAAGAGGCCATTTTGTATTCTAAGATTGCTGCCAATATACTACTATTACCTATATCTATATATAATAATAATATCACAATTGGTTTGGCTGACTTTAACTTGATCAAAAAACCTGCAAACACAGTGAGTATTGATATTTCAACGTTTCATAAAATATAATTCGATTCTTATTTTGAATTTCAAAATGGCCTCCAACCTGCAATCTGAAATTCAAGATGTCCGGCAGTATCAAATTAAAGGTACATAAATTAACAAAATGGGCTGATAATTTCGGAAACTTTACGTAAAAACTTGCTATTAACTTCTTCTCCAAATATTAGACATACCATTATTCTTTGAACCAATCTGGATAGATAAATTAAATACAAACGTTAACTTTCATAAAGCGGGTCGCTTATGATCCCCGACGTCGTCCTTATAAATACACTGTGATTAACTTTCACAACGGTCATTAGAAAACGTTTAACAATTTCATCATTTCGGACCGGTAGCGGACCTTTAACTCTTGCAGAGTACAGCAGCCTTGAAAGCATGCCCCACACCCATTTTCATGCCAAAAAGGTAATTATAGTTCTAGAATGAAATTTTACACGATAGCATTATTTGTCATTCTTAAAAGAACACTCGAACAAGAGCTATATCATGCAATTGGAAACAGCCTATCCTGATGGAGATCTTCACAATGTCCTGTTGGTTTACCTTACACTGTCTACAAATGCAAGATGTACCCAAACGTTATAAAAAATACTGTGTGAACTCATTAATGTCATTTGGAAGAGAGATAGAATATCAGATAAACTGAGGTGTTTCCGAAAGATTCAAATTGCAAACAAAACAATAATATTTGAGGATCATATCCTTTTTGTGTGTGGAATGGAGGATCGTATTTGCCATATGAATGGGAATCATCATTGCGGCTAACGAATATATTTTGGATAAAGCAAGAAGGCAGTTAAGACTTCAAATGCTTTATTATGACTGCAACAATTTAATGCATATGGATGATACCATATCACTATCTCTCACCACAGCAAGGGAGTATCCGAAAATATTTAAACAAACGTCCTTTTAACAGCTATGGTCATGTAAGGACGGCCTCCCATACATTCGGTGTTTTGCGTGTATGTTGTGCGAGGTGCGTGTTTTGAGAGACCGCGATATATTCATGTTGTGTCTTCTTGTATAATGGAACTGTTGCCTTTTTTATATTGCTATATCACTGAAACTTGCCGCCGAAGACACCAACTAACACACCCCACCCGGTCAAATTATACTGACAACGGGCGAACCAGTCGCCCCACTCCCTGTATTCTGAGCGCTGAGCAGGAGAAGAAACTACCAGTTCGCGTGATGGACATTTACCCTAATATCAGACATGCAAAAAGAAGTGCTAAATGCAAGGATATCATTTGGGTTTCTGCGTCCCTGGAAAGTGTGTGTTCATGTGAAGACACCCCCTCTATTGTTAATATCAGATAACATGTCAGAGAAATTATTTCGATGCCATTCTGAACGACTCCAATAACATCACGAGGCTCCACTTAAGGAAGGACTTCATAGCAAGGTTTTGCAGCCAAAGCATGGATATTTACCTCGTCTGAAATGACTTCTTGTGGTACGTCTATCAAATTGCCAGTAGTGGCACTAGAATAAACCACAAGTCCCGAAGTTAGTCATGATTACCGCTATGTAAAAGCTTTACAAATTTAAGCTGATCATCCGAGGTAGAATTCCCAATCGCATTACTGAGGATAAACTGGTATAGAGAACAATAAGCCTTCAAAGAGAAAATGTATATGGGCATTAAAACGTGAACAATTCTGTAGATAATTGACAAGACTGGAAACCACATAGACAGAAAACTAACTCAGTCAGATATTGGTCACCTGGAACCTTGGATTTTAGTTCTGGTTGACATCGATACATGACCAAAGGTGGGAACGATACCTGCAGACTAATGATTGTGCCATCAGGAACTCTTGCGCGTTATACAACCCCACCCCCTTAAAAAGGTATAGGTATCGCCCTGAGAAGATGCTAAGTAAATTGGCAGACATCTTGAAAAAAAGTAAACAACAAAGAAGTCGTAGCCACTATAATAAAGTACTTTAATCACATTTCCTAAAGGTAAAAAGCGATGGCGGCAGATGTCTGTATGATCTGAAGAAGGAATTCATATATACACATGAGAAGAATTAAGGTTGTGTTCTTGGAATTAATAAGGTGAATTGTGTTTGTCTAGATGTGTTTATGGATGACTTGACAGTTCAATAGGAGTTACACTGTGAGGAAGGATTTGAAAGGAGGGAGACGAAGGGTTGGTTGGAGATATCAATATCCTAGAATGTAGGAATGGTGTTCCTGTTTCCTGAATGTTCAACGTAAAAGCTATATCTAACATTGGAGATAATGAAGAATCACAAGAAATCAGCTGTGGATCCACTGTCAAAAACAGGAAAGAAGGCGCCCGATTGATCGTTTTGTTAAACGGCCATCTTGGAATTCAATACGGCAGTCTATTTTGAATTGATAAGAATCAAATCATTTATGTATCAAACAATACAAAAATATCAATACCCTCACTGTATTTGCAGGTGTTTATTTGCTTAAAGTCAGCTTACCAAATAATATGTATTTGTTCAGATATAGCTTGGAAAATTGGCGGCCATCTTTAAATACAAAAGGGCGGCCTGTCTATATGAAGTTTAACACTAACAGAATGTTTCTAAGTATCAATAATATTGGTTTAGACGTTTAAAGTGTGGGTCTAGCTGGTATAGAACATGACATATGGGTCGCACGTGTTTTTGGCAGCCATTTTGAAAACCAATATGGCGGCCGCAAGGGACCGTGAATTTTTGGGGTTTATTTTTTTCCTGAAACCTGATGTCCTAAAAAAGCCATATGCGAAGTTTCATGTTTTCTTCAAAATTTGAACGATTTTGCCGAAAAATCAACCTTAGCCGCTCCACTACACGTACATTGTTTTTATTTCACGTAACATTACGGAAGGTCGATTATGTTCGTCAAACACAGCATAATTATGTTAAGATATTGTTTTATCAATTTGTTTATTTAAAACTTCTCTATTATAAAGTATGCACACTTTTAAGTCATAATGAATGGGACTATACTCCTTTATAGCATCCGTTATTCGTCTTTTAATGTTTCTTTTATTTACTGTATTTTAATCAGCTTGAGATCGTTAAGAAAACAGCAATGGAAAATTCTTAGAAAACGTTTCACAAATCAATTGATTGTCTGATTAGGAACATGTCTGACCTTGTTAGTATCCTATCTATATAGATATTGTTCTAAAAAAGTACCTAGGTTTTCACTTTCAAAATGTTCGAAATTTTCTTTGGTATTTTATAGTACAATGTGGTTTTCTAAAGTAGGATTCGATACTCAAATAAATTAAAATTCTAAATTAAAATATATTTCAAATGAATGTTTGGGGGATTCTACGTAATCGTCTACCTTATAAACCATTATGATTTGTTTGAGTGTTTGATTTTGGTAATCGAGTTTAGTATAATGTTTATGCTAATACATGTTTATCTACCAGTATTCTGGGAATAGTTCTTAGGTTTATGTTTTTTTTTAAATATATCCGACTATTATGACATAAATCGCGTATTTCCTTCGAATGGAGCATTTCATCGAAATATATAAAACACTAACAGCGAGTTACACAATGTACGACGTTAACGAGATGACACTGCCAGTGAATGAAGAATAAATCCAGGGGAATATTAATACCACTACGGAGGATTATTTAAATATATGACAGTATTGTGTAGTATATAACAATGCAAAAGCAGAACCATACACTCTTAGCCGATGATACTCTACGTATGGACTGCTCTACTGGTAATTTGAAGAACCTCTTGGATAAAGCATTCGATCTCTCCTGCAAATGGCGCTTGAATTATAATCCCGTAAAAAATCACTGATGATGTTTCACAGTGACAGTAGAAAGCGCGTTCCAAAGACTGAATGTAAGCTAGTACAATATATCCAATGGGTCACCAAAGAGTACGCGGAAATATTTTTTACTGCAAATCTCCACTGTGATAAAAACATCAGGTCATCATGTGCGAAAGGGAGACAGATTCTGAATTCTCTGATTAGTGTTGGCATACACAGTGGAGGTATGAACCAATTGACAAGCTGTAAACTCATGCAATCTATGGTTCAGTCACGAATTTTGTATGGATCGGAGCTTTGGGCTAATCCAACACAACAATCTCGCCCAGAACTCGACATTGTTCAAGGATACGCCGCCCGGAGGTGCCAAGGTTTCGAACAAACGTCTCCATCGTTAGTCACAACACGCTGCATCGGACTATTAGACATCTACGCCGAGGTTGAACGTAGAAAGCTCATGTTCTATAATAAGCTTTTGCGGCAAATAGTAACTCTGTGTGGAAAATTATCTTTACGATTAGATTGTGCTCCTTTATATTTGGTGATATAATGATAAAAAACAAACTTTTTTTGTTCGCGATATATACATCATTGCGGAAAATCTAAACATCTCATCCCTATTGTTGGACTATGTGTTCGATGGATTTTGTCCTTCGCGAACAACATGGAGGAATGTTTGCAGAAAAAAACCGTGGAGGATTTATTTTTATGAAAACTGGCAAGACGCTATGATATCTGCAGACATACAATTCAATTCACTACACCTATGGTCCTAACCCGCTGTGGCTACTGAGTCTTGAATACCCGAAATATACACGGATACTTGTCGAGCTGGTTAAATTATCATATCGTCATGCGAAAAACACGGTGACATGTTAAATATGTAAGAAGAAACTGATAATATAACGGTTCATTTTCTAGTCCAATGTCCGGCAGTATTCAAATGTCGCGATGCATTATTAGAGTTTTTATGAAACGTATTAGACGTATCGGATTACGTAAAATTCGACCATTTAACAGACGAAATATAATGCAATTTTATTCTTGAAAGTTCAAAAGACATTTACCTGGACCACGAGAAGTGGGCTAATGATGATGAACATTGCTGATCTGGTGCCTGAAATGATCTCAGATTTTTCAAGAGTTTTTGAAGCGATTTAGCAGTTACCCCTCTCATTTTTGGGTACGATTTTTCCAGAAGTAGATACAAAAATAACCGGAGCCGGATCCCGTTACCATACAAAGATACAAAGGGTAGGTGTAGCTTCGACAAACTTGAAAAAAATTGTCAGATATTTGAATTTGGTCATATTAATATGATAGTAAGCTCCGTGTATCTTTTGCGAAGCAAATAACATAACTCATACAAACGGACTGATGTTTTCAATATTGAGTCAACAACAATAAGTTTAAAAATGAGAATGATAAGCAATTTGCTCACAATAGTTGGGAGTATTTTTCTATCTGATTGAAGAGAAAAGAAGAAAAAAATAAAAAGACATCAAACTAAAATAATTCCTTGGTTTTTGCTTTCAAAATATTCGAATCTTCTCTTTGATAGTGCATACTGCCACGTAAAGAACATTAAATGAAATATATGAAACATTGGTGACGAGTTATACGGTGTTTATATGTGAAAACAAATTGTGGATGGATAATAAGTACATAGAAATGCATTATATTTACAACATCACAACACTCTTTACAACCAATGTGACTTTTCTAAGTAGGATTCAATACTCAGATAAATTAAACACTGTTCAATCTAATGTCTGAGGGATCTTACGTAATCGTCTTCATGTATAAACTAAAATTTTGGGATGATTCACTAAGATACCATCAGTTGTACTAGTGTCCATTTTATAATGTTGCATTACGCAGATGTGTCTTTTGTAAATTATATTTCCGTTTATGGAATTTCCAAGCAGTATGACATAAATCGCTAAGTTCTATCGAATGAGACATGGCTTAGTTCTTTCGAATGAGACATGAAAACGAAATTTACACAACACTCAAGGGAGGTATACGACGTTAACGAGGCGGAACAGTGCGTGAATGAAATATAAATCCAGGATATAATATAATACCTACCTAATTGCTTGACTATATTACAATATTTCATAGTATATCACAATATAAAACTGTTTCCACATGAATCACCGGTACTTAAAATTGAAATGTATGTTCAAATAATCATCTTCGTGCACGAAGGTATATCATCCGGAAATATGACAGCATCATTAAACAATTTTCAGATGACTATTTACGATAACTGGTGCGAATACATGTAACTTAAGATTATACGTGCTAAAACTAGGAGAACATATTGACATGTTATGTTGTCTTCACTGATCGATTAAAATCCACAAGGTTTTATTGATGAATTAAGCTGTGACAATTATTCAAATGGACAAATGTATGTTGCCGTATAAACATTGGTTACCAAATATAATATATGCTCTATTGTTTATGTCTTATGCAGGACTTGATAGAAATAAACCTGCAGATATTACGTTACCATTACTAATAACACTGGTAGTCTGTAACAATGTGAAATGAAATTATAGACCATAATTATGTTGGCACTACGTGTATCGTGGCAGTAATGCACTTATAAAACTAAAATGTATGCATTATAAGTGTTGTTATTCTCAAAATGTTGGTGGTGAAAAACAAATTAAAAGTTTTTCTTGATTCGTAGGTAATGAAATTACGGCACATATTTTAGGAATGGAAGACGTTTTCTTATGACTTTAGCACATATACTAATTATCATGAAACATGACGACACTTATAGTGATATCTCGGATACAGTATTTGATAAGTGAAACTATGCGCTTTGTAGTTCAAAAGACGAAGGTGAAGCAAAATTATTTAAATATATACCGAATACCCCGAAGTAAAGTGTTATAGTAATTTAGCAGTTTAAGTTCATACTAACGCAGTTTTGTTTTGAGTGTAATGGGATCTAACATCGATCTATACATAATAATTATGTTACTTAGAAAATAATGTATAATTATCATAATTTTCATTTTTTTGTCTGAAGTGCATAGACATGAAATGTTGATATATTTTTCTACATTATATACTTCATATATTTTGACCCAGATTTATTGATATACATTGTATATAACTGGTGTGTTTCCCATTCGATATCAATAATTTATCCATGTATCGTTTAAATATTATTAACGTAATCAAATTATTTTCTCTGTATCTCATTTTGCATCAGTGATTTGGTATCATTTTGATACCATACACACTCTCTGCATCACGTGTTTACCTCTTTTACTGGTAAATCACATTAATGCTTATTTTTTTAACTTTGTACGTATCCATATAGACGTCTCCCATTTTTATGAATTCGTGATTTCGCTGAATGACTATATATATTAGTTTTTATTCTACTGGGTTTTAATTTATCAAAAGTACATTTTCTTTTTTCTTATATACCGTTTTTCGAGCTGTGGTGTGTATTTAATGGTCATCGAGTAATGGTATCGACAAAAATAATTATGTATTTTAAATTAATCAGTTTTTATTGATCCTTTTAACAGTTTAGTTTTCATTATATTGACTTTCAATCTATAATCAAAGGCATCTCTTTTTCTAGTACCTTAACATATTTTGGGCTGCAGTGTGTATTAAATGACCTTCGAGAAATGATTTTGAGACCAATCATCCATTTTTAATAATCCGGTTTTCATTTACTTTTCTAAGATGTAATTGTTGTGCCATTTTGGCAATATTTAGCTTACGTATACAGTATAGAACCCATTCGTATTTCTTCTGTTATAATAATGGTCATGCATTTATTGTTTTAACCATCAAAATGTCATTAAAGTATCATTTAACACATGTGAATTATTAAGAGTGGGAGTGGGTTACAGATTTTATGGCATTTTCTCTCTATCAGCTAACTTGGTTTGTTTTGGTTGGTTGGCTTATTTCTGTTAATCTTTTTCTATGTTTTTTTTTTGGGATTACAGGATTGTTTCATTTATTACATTATGAATTTTCGTTTACTGTATCAATCAGTCTAAAACTGTATTAATTATGTGTCTTGTCGATCAACATGCATAAGACTAATATATTTGAAAAACTGCCGCCCTTTCTTGATGTATACAGAGAATAGTCCTGGATTCTTCATGAATGTTTTT
>SAYR01037830.1:90034-125014 GCA_004382745.1 Argopecten irradians irradians | reverse complement strand
GGTGACATTTCAGTATACACATAAGGCTGATGTCTATTTAACAGGTAAGTTTATATATAATGCCAAATAACATCTAGGTGACATTTCAGTATACACATAAGGCTGATGTCTATTTAACAGGTAAGTTTATATATATAATGCCAAATAATATCTCGGTGACATTTCAGTATACACATAAGGCTGATGTCTATTTAACAGGTAAGTTTATATATAATGCCAAAAAACATCTAGGTGACATTTCAGTATACACATAAGGCTGATGTCTATTTAACAGGTAAGTTTATATATAATGCCAAATAATATCTAGGTGACATTTCAGTATACACATAAGGCTGGTGTCTATTTAACAGGTAAGTTTATATATAATGCCAAATAATATCTAGGTGACATTTCAGTATACACATAAGGCTGATGTCTATTTAACGGGTAAGTTTATATATAATGCCAAATAATATCTAGGTGACATTTCAGTATACACATAAGGGTGATGTCTATTTAACAGGTAAGCTTATGCCAAATAATATATAGGTGACATTTCAGTATACGCATAAGGCTGATGTCTATTTAACAGGTAAGTTTAATGCCAAATAATATCTAGGTGACATTTCAGTATACACATAAGGCTGATGTCTATTTAACAGGTAAGCTTAATGCCAAATGATATCTAGGTGACATTTCAGTATACACATAAGGGTGATGTCTATTTAACAGGTAAGTTTATATATAATGCCAAATAATATCTAGGTGACATTTCAGTATACACATAAGGCTGATGTCTATTTAACAGGTAACTTAATGCCAAATAATATATAGGTGACATTTCAGTATACACATAAGGCTGATGTCTATTTAACAGGTACGTTTAATGCCAAATAATATCTAGGTGACATTTCAGTATACACATAAGGGTGATGTCTATTTAACAGCTAAGCTTAATGCCAAATAATATATAGGTGACATTTCAGTATACGCATAAAGCTGATGTCTATTTAACAGGTAAGTTTAATGCCAAATAATATCTAGGTGACATTTCAGTATACACATAAGGCTGATGTCTTTTTAACAGGTAAGTTTAATGCCAAATGATATCTAGGTGACATTTCAGTATACACATAAGGGTGATGTCTATTTAACAGGTAAGTTTAATGCCAAATAATATCTAGGTGACATTTCATTATACACATAAGGGTGATGTCTATTTAACAGGTAAGTTTATATATAATGCCAAATAATATCTAGGTGACATTTCAGTATACACATAAGGGTGATGTCTATTTGACAGGTAAGTTTATATATACATATGTAATGCCAAATAATATCTAGGTGACATTTCAGTATACACATAAAGCTGATGTCTATTTAACAGGTACGTTTATATATAATGCCAAATAATATCTAGGTGACATTTCAGTATACACATCAGGGTGATGTCTATTTAACAGGTAAGTTTAATGTAACAGAGTCGGAATTCGGAATGGGCCTTGGCCGAAGGACAAGTAACGGCACTGACTTTGTTTCATGACATGTTTATTCACATTGTCAGAAATAGGAATAAAGACAACTCCCTGTAACCAAACAATAGCTATCTTCAATATACATGTACACATCAAACTATACAACAACGGCACGTACTTTAAAATAGTTACGGGAAATACATTCACAGCTTAGAATACATTTAACACATATTCGATAATAAAACTATTTAAGTTTATGTTTAATTAAAATTATAAATGAATACATATGTATATATATTAGAATGGAACATCCCCGGGACGAACTTATACCGATACAATAAATATTGATTTTAAATAGCAATCAAATCTAACTAAGTAGAAAATGAGTAATAAATAATAATAATTTAGAATAACAATTTCATCGTACTCACTTGGCATGTGGTGCCCAGGACGTATATTATGAAAAGGCATAGATCTGGTAATAAATGCTAAATGACGTCGTCCCTGACCAATGTCCAGAATGATAGTGGGGGAAAGAGCGCCACAAAATAGGATAGAAAGAAAGAAGTAGAGCAGTGCGCATGTCCTATTCTGTCTGTCATAAGTCAAACCAGTTTATTAATCATATTCATATCACCCGAGCTTTCTCATCGGACACTCACGAATCACACATACAAAGTACGTACATAACTGACGGCTACCTGTAACACAGCATATATAGGATACGCACAACGTGACAACCACACAACGAGTACAGAACGTTTACATGAGCAACGAACACATCAACACAACATGGGATACGAACAGCACAAATATAACCCATAAAATAAAACAGCACAATTAAAATAACCAAAGATAACAGGGTGCCACATTAATGCCAAATAACATCTAGGTGACATTTCAGTATACACATAAGGGTGATGTCTATTTAACAGGTAAGTTTATATATAATGCCAAATAATATCTAGGTGACATTTCAGTATACACAATTACGTGTACGTTACGGTAACTTTATTTATAATTCCAAATAATATCTAGGTGACATTTCAGTATACACAATTACGTGTACGTTACGGTAAGTTTATATAATGCCAAATAATATCTAAGTGACATTTCAGTATACACATAAGGCTGATGTTTATTTAACAGGTAAAGTTATATAAAATACCAAATAATATCTAGGTGACATTTCAGTATACACATAAGGCTGATGTCTATTTAACAGGTAAGTTTAATGCCAAAAATTATCTAGGTGACATTTCAGTATACACATAAGGCTGATGTCTATTTAACAGGTAAGTTTAATGCCAAATAATATCTAGGTGACCTTTCAGTATACACATAAGGCTGATGTCTATTTAACAGGTAAGTTTATATATAATGCCAAATAATATCTAAGTGACATTTCAGTATACACAATAACGTGTACGTTACGGTAAGTTTATATAATGCCAAAAAATATCTAAGTGACATTTCAGTATACACAATAACGTGTACGTTACGGTAAGTTTATATAATGCCAAATAATATCTAAGTGACATTTCAGTATACATAATAACGTGTACGTTACGGTAAGTTTATTTATAATGCCAAATAATATCTAAGTGACATTTCAGTATACACAATAACGTGTACGTTACGGTAAGTTTATTTATAATGCCAAATAATATCTAAGTGACATTTCAGTATACACAATAACGTGTACGTTACGGTAAGTTTATTTATAATGCCAAATAATATCTAAGTGACATTTCAGTATACACAATAACGTGTACGTTACGGTAAGTTTATTTATAATGCCAAATAATATCTAAGTGACATTTCAGTATACACAATAACGTGTACGTTACGGTAAGTTTATTTATAATGCCAAATAATATCTAAGTGACATTTCAGTATACACAATAACGTGTACGTTACGGTAAGTTTATTTATAATGCCAAATAATATCTAAGTGACATTTCAGTATACACAATAACGTGTACGTTACGGTAAGTTTATTTATAATGCCAAATAATATCTAAGTGACATTTCAGTATACACAATAACGTGTACGTTACGGTAAGCTTATATATAATGCCAAATAATATCTAAGTGACATTTCAGTATACACAATAACGTGTACGTTACGGTAAGTTTATTTATAATGCCAAATAATATCTAAGTGACATTTCAGTATACACAATAACGTGTACGTTACGGTAAGCTTATATATAATGCCAAATAATATCTAAGTGACATTTCAGTATACACAATAACGTGTACGTTACGGTAAGTTTATTTATAATGCCAAATAATATCTAAGTGACATTTCAGTATACACAATAACGTGTACGTTACGGTAAGCTTATATATAATGCCAAATAATATCTAAGTGACATTTCAGTATACACAATAACGTGTACGTTACGGTAAGCTTATATATAATGCCGAATAATATCTAAGTGACATTTCAGTATACACAATAACGTGTACGTTACGGTAGTTTATTTATAATGCCAAATAATATCTAGGTGACGTCTCAGTATACACAATTACCTGTACGTTACGGTAAGCTTATAATTGTATAACTTTCGGAACTATGTCCTATCGAATATAAGATTACAAAACAATCAAAAGTCGTTATATAAAAATAGTTATATGCACCAGAAATAAAGATATAAACAGAGATACACCTGTATGTACCACGGCTTTCTGGTATGCCTTGTAATTTGTTTTGCTATATTCCTCAGCAAGAAATGAAAAACTCGGTCTGAAAGCTGTAGAAGATCTTAAAAAAGAGGGACTGTCCCCTAAATTTCACATTTTGGATATCACTATGCCAGAAACGATCACTGCATTAAAGACATTTCTACAGACAACGTATGGTGGACTAGACGTCCTTGTAAACAATGCTGGCATGGCCTACAAGGTATATATTCTGTGTTTAATATTTCACCTATATGATTTAGGTCTTAGTCTAAATGTTTTGTAACCTCCTTGAAATATAACTGTAACTATGTACATTTTGTAAAAAGTTATATAGAATAAATGTGGTTTTTAGTAAGTAAGGTTACCAGCATTGGTCTATAGAGCTAACCAGAAGCCCTATTCTGTTATACTTTATACACAAACTTTATATCACAATCTGCAAGCGCCTGTGGTTAGATTTTATATTGGGACGATTAGATTGTTTATTGACTGGTTTATTTGAATTCCTTTTGGTTAATACAATGATCGTTGCCATCTGTTGCAGGTTGTTCTAAATCCATTTCAAGAGTCTTTTTTTTTTTTTTTTTTTATTATTATTATTATAATTTTTCAATATTTTGGAAAAGTGGTATATTTTTGGGTGGTGTTCAATAATTAATTCTCCCTACCAGCTTCCAGCATAATCATCTGACCAAAACCAGAATATCTGTCCATTGTGGTTTTTTTACCCATCATTCCCATTTGAATCCAATATGGCCCCCTAAACCTTTGCTTGTCAGCTAGTGTGTAGGCCTGAATGTTGACCATTGGCGTATTTCCTATGCTTTCAGGAATGTGTCATCTTAGAAGTGTTTCGCGCTTCGTGCTTCACCCGTATTAAATCGCTTAAAAATCGCCAAAATAACATTGTTGAACGCTATTAACATCTTCTGACATACAAAATCTGTTTTTGTCTATATGACGAATATACTAACTTACTATGTATTTTGTTCAAGGTTTCATCTGATGCTCCGTTCGGGGAGCAGGCAGAGGTTACTGTAGGAACCAACTTCACGGGAACCTTGAACGTGTGTGAAGTATTATTTCCTATACTGCGACCACATGCAAGGTATCTATCATTGAATGTTCATATTGTATTTTATTGGGTGTGGTCTTTCACTGAAGTTGCCATCCATGGGTGCCATATTTTTATTTCAAATGCGAAATTCTTTATTAACATGGTTGAATTAATTCAATTGTTTGTTAGAAAAAATAATATAAAAGACTAAAGATTTGATTTATAAAAATTAAACATTATTCAATAGGCAAATGATTGTACTATAATTTTATTAGAATTATTTCCCTTGATTTCCGGAAGCTTATGGTGATTGGACAGGGCTGGAATACATGAACCTAGTTGCAAATTTTATAGTTATATGTAGGGACTATATGTTATGAATGAGTTGTCAATTACTGTGGAAATAACCAAATAGTTAATTATTGAATTTTTTTATACCATTAAATACCCATGATTCCTTACAAAAGTGAATCTATAGCACATGGCTGTATTAATATGTGTTCATAGAAATGTAAACTAGTCATGATTTGCATAATTTGACGGCAACATTTTGTTATTAAATATTTCTGGGTCCAAGATAGAACTTGGTAATGGACCATATTATAGGTGTAGTTGGCTCTTGAGGGAGAAAGTAGCAGCAGGTAAACTCTTTGTGGGGACACGTAAGATATGTAGTGATGACCATTCACATGTATACCCACAGAGTGGGACACAATAGATATGTAGTTGATTACCTTTCACATGTATACCCACAGAGTGGGAAACGTTAGAGATGTAGTTGATGACCTTTCACATGTATAGCCACAGATTGGACACGTTAAAGATGTAGTTTAGGATCTTTCACATGTATACACACAGAGTGGGACACGTTAGAGATGAAGTTGAGGACCTTTCACATGTATACCCACAGAGTGGGACACGTTAGAGATGTAGTTGATGACCTTTCACATGTATACCCACAGAGTGGGAAATGTTAGAGATGAAGTTGAGGACCTTTCACATGTATACACACAGATTTGGAAACGTTAGAGATGTAGTTGATGACCTTTCACATGTATACACACAGAGTGGGACACGTCAGAGATGTAGTTGATGACCTTTCACATGTATACACACAGAGTGGGACACGTTAGAGATGAAGTTGATGACCTTTCACATGTATACCCACAGAGTGGGACACAATAGATATGTAGTTGATGACATTTCACATGTATAGCCACAGATTGGACACGTTAAAGATGTAGTTTAGGATCTTTCACATGTATACACACAGATTTGGAAACGTTAGAGATGTAATTGATGACATTTCACATGTATAGCCACAGATTGGACACGTTAAAGATGTAGTTTAGGATCTTTCACATGTATACACACATAGTGGGACACGTTAGAGATGAAGTTGAGGACCTTTCACATGTATACACACAGATTTGGAAACGTTAGAGATGAAGTTGATGACCTTTCACATGTATACACACAGAATGGGACGCGTTAGAGATGTAGTTGATGACCTTTCACATGTATACACACAGAATGGGACCCGTTAGAGATGTAGTTGATGACCTTTCACATGTATAGCCACAGATTGGACACGTTAAAGATGTAGTTTAGGATCTTTCACATGTATACACACAGAATGGGACACGTTAGAGATGTAGTTGATGACCTTTCACATGTATACACACAGAATGGGACACGTTAGAGATGTAGTTGATGACCTTTCACATGTATACCCACAGAATGGGACCCGTTAGAGATGTAGTTCATGGCCTTCCACATGTAAATCCACAGAGTGGGAAATGTTAGAGATGTAATTGATGACCTTTCACATGTATACCCACAGAATGGGACACGTTAGAGATGTAGTTGATGACCTTCCACATGTATACCCACAGAGTGGCAAACGTGTCCAGTTTAGTGTCTATCAGTGGCATAAAGAAATGCAGCAGTGATCTCAGAGCGAGGCTGGTCGATCCAAACCTGTCGATGGACGAACTTAAGGGTCTGATGCAGACATTTGTAGAGTGAGTATAATCATGGCCAACTGAATCAATTTACATAATATCGTGGATTATCTTGTATCTCATCGTTTCTCTCAGAATATGTCATAATGAATCACAAGGAGATATTAGTACATTCATTGGAGTATTAAAGGCTCAATATACGTAATTTTTTAGGTTTTTTTTTTTTTTTTTTTTTTTTTTAGTAATCACAAGCATTTGAAAGAAAATAACCACACTCTCTCTGCATAAATGTTGAGTAGGGCCAGGTAAGTTGTTACTTAGACCAACTATGACTGAAGTGTCGAAAAATCAGAAAAAAATCAATGTGGCCCACAATAAATAAAAACTGAAACGATACTAAGAAGTTCACGGAAAGTATTGATTTCTCGAAAATTTCACGTTACTCGATCGACTTTGCACGGGAAAAATAGAAACAACCATGGTATCAACTGTTGAAAATGTGTATCCTAGAGGTATAGTTTTTTGCCCACCTAAAAGTCGGAATTTAAAAAATACAGAAATTAAAGAAAGACAAACTAATTATAATCCACATATATTATTTTGGAGTTATTTTAATGAAATTTACCAATGGCAACAATAATTCCATTGAACATAAGCAACACCTTACTTTGTAGTGTCCATTAAAGTTGTTATAATCGGTCAGATATAATCGTCCATTTAACAGTTAGGTGACCCAAAGCGTTCCTGACGATGATACTTTCGCAGTTACAAAGTTGCCGGTAACGTCTTATAAATAGTTTAGGGCTGTAAACAACCCCGCTATCAAAAAAAAAAACATTACAAAATTGATCTCCAAATATAATCTGTGATCGTTATTATCATGTATCCCCTGAAACCTTTGATCGTTATTATCAAGTGTCCCAAGTAAACTGTGATCGTTATTATCAAGTGTCCCCTGTAAACTGTGATCGTTATTATCAAGTGTCTCCAGTAAACTGTGATCGTTATTATCAAGTGTCCCTAGTACACTGTTATCGTTATTATCAAGTGTCCCTAGTAAACCGTTATCGTTATTATCAAGTGTCCCTAGTAAGCTGTGATCGTTATTATCAAGTGTGTTCAGTAAACTGTGATCGTTATTATCAAGTGTCCCCTGTAAACTGTGATCGCTATTATCAAGTGTCTCTAGTAAACTGTGATCGTTATTATCAAGTGTCTCCAGTAAACTGTTATCGTTATTATCAAGTCTCCCTAGTAAACCGTTATCGTTATTATCAAGTGTCCCTAGTAAACTGTGGTCGTTATTTTCAAATGTCCCCAGAAAACTGTGGTCGTCATTATCAAGTGTCCCCCAGTAAACTGTGATCGTTATTATCAAGTGTCTCCAGTAACCTGTTATCGTTATTATCAAGTGTCCCTAGTAAACTGTGATCGTTATTATCAAGTGTCTCTAGTAAACTGTGATTGTTATTATCAAGTGTCCCCAGTAAACTGTGATCGTTATTATCAAGTGTCTCCAGCAAACTGTTATCGGTATTATCAAGTGTCCCTAGTAAACCGTTAACGTTATTATCAAGTGTCCCTAGTAAGCTGTGATCGTTATTATCAAGTGTCTTCAGTAAACTGTGATCGTTATTATCAAATGTCTCTAGTAAACTGTGATCGTTATTATCAAGTGTCTCCATTAAACTGTGATCGTTATTATCAAGTGTCCCCCGGTAAACTGTGATCGTTATTATCAAGTGTCCCCAGTAAACTGTGATTGTTATTATCAAGTGTCTCCAGTAAACTGTGGTCGTTTTTATCAAGTGTCCCCCAGTAAACAGTGATCGTTATTGTCAAATGTCCCTAGTAAACTGTGGTCGTTTTTATCAAATTTCCCGAGAAATCTGTGATCATTATTATCAAATGTCTTCAGTAAACTGTAATCGTTATTATCAAGTGTCCCCAGTAAACTGTTATCGTTATTATCAAGTGTCCCCCAGTAAACAGTGATCGTTATTATCAAATGTCCCCAGTAAACTGTTATCGTTATTATCAAGTGTCCCCAGTAAACTGTTATTATTATCAAGTGTCCCCAGTAAACTGTTATCGTTATTATCAAGTGTCCCCCAGTAAACAGTGATCGTTATTATCAAGTGTCTCAATAAACTGTTATCGTTATTATCAAGTGTCCCCCAGTAAACAGTGATCGTTATTATCAAGTGTCCCCAGTAAACTGTTATCGTTATAATCAAGTGTCCCCAGTAAACTGTTATCGTTATTTTCAAGTGTCTCCAGTAAACTGTTATCGTTATTATCAAGTGTCCCCAGTAGACTGTTATCGTTATTATCAAGTGTCCCTAGTAAACTGTGATCGGTATTATCAAGTGTCCCCAGTAAACTGTTATCGTTACTATCAAGTGTCTCCAGTAAACTGTTATCGTTATGATCAAGTGTCCCTAGTAAACTGTGATCGTTATTATCAAGTGTCCTCTGTAAACTGTGATTGTTATAATCAAGTGTCCCCAGTAAACTGTGATCGTTATTATCAAGTGTCCCCAGTAAACTGTTATCGTTATTATCAAGTGTCCCCAGTAAACTGTGATCGTTATTATCAAGTGTCTCCAGTAAACTGTGATCGTTATTATCAAGTGTCCCCAGTAAACTGTGATCGTTATTATCAAGTGTCCCCAGTAAACTGTGATCGTTATTATCAAGTGTCCCCAGTAAACTGTGATCGTTATTATCAAGTGTCCCCAGTAAACTGTGATCGTTATTATCAAGTGTCCCCAGTAAACTGTGATCGTTATTATCAAGTGTCCCCAGTAAACTGTGATCGTTATTATCAAGTGTCCCCAGTAAACTGTGATCGTTATTATCAAGTGTCCCCAGTAAACTGTGATCGTTATTATCAAGTGTCCCCAGTAAACTGTGATCGTTATTATCAAGTGTCCCCAGTAAACTGTGATCGTTATTATCAAGTGTCCCCAGTAAACTGTGATCGTTATTATCAAGTGTCCCCAGTAAACTGTGATCGTTATTATCAAGTGTCCCCAGTAAACTGTGATCGTTATTATCAAGTGTCCCCAGTAAACTGTGATCGTTATTATCAAGTGTCCCCAGTAAACTGTGATCGTTATTATCAAGTGTCCCCAGTAAACTGTGATCGTTATTATCAAGTGTCCCCAGTAAACTGTGATCGTTATTATCAAGTGTCCCCAGTAAACTGTGATCGTTATTATCAAGTGTCCCCAGTAAACTGTGATCGTTATTATCAAGTGTCCCCAGTAAACTGTGATCGTTATTATCAAGTGTCCCCAGTAAACTGTGATCGTTATTATCAAGTGTCCCCAGTAAACTGTGATCGTTATTATCAAGTGTCCCCAGTAAACTGTGATCGTTATTATCAAGTGTCCCCAGTAAACTGTGATCGTTATTATCAAGTGTCCCCAGTAAACTGTGATCGTTATTATCAAGTGTCCCCAGTAAACTGTGATCGTTATTATCAAGTGTCCCCAGTAAACTGTGATCGTTATTATCAAGTGTCCCCAGTAAACTGTGATCGTTATTATCAAGTGTCCCCAGTAAACTGTGATCGTTATTATCAAGTGTCCCCAGTAAACTGTGATCGTTATTATCAAGTGTCCCCAGTAAACTGTGATCGTTATTATCAAGTGTCCCCAGTAAACTGTGATCGTTATTATCAAGTGTCCCCAGTAAACTGTGATCGTTATTATCAAGTGTCCCCAGTAAACTGTGATCGTTATTATCAAGTGTCCCCAGTAAACTGTGATCGTTATTATCAAGTGTCCCCAGTAAACTGTGATCGTTATTATCAAGTGTCCCCAGTAAACTGTGATCGTTATTATCAAGTGTCCCCAGTAAACTGTGATCGTTATTATCAAGTGTCCCCAGTAAACTGTGATCGTTATTATCAAGTGTCCCCAGTAAACTGTGATCGTTATTATCAAGTGTCCCCAGTAAACTGTGATCGTTATTATCAAGTGTCCCCAGTAAACTGTGATCGTTATTATCAAGTGTCCCCAGTAAACTGTGATCGTTATTATCAAGTGTCCCCAGTAAACTGTGATCGTTATTATCAAGTGTCCCCAGTAAACTGTGATCGTTATTATCAAGTGTCCCCAGTAAACTGTGATCGTTATTATCAAGTGTCCCCAGTAAACTGTGATCGTTATTATCAAGTGTCCCCAGTAAACTGTGATCGTTATTATCAAGTGTCCCCAGTAAACTGTGATCGTTATTATCAAGTGTCCCCAGTAAACTGTGATCGTTATTATCAAGTGTCCCCAGTAAACTGTGATCGTTATTATCAAGTGTCCCCAGTAAACTGTGATCGTTATTATCAAGTGTCCCCAGTAAACTGTGATCGTTATTATCAAGTGTCCCCAGTAAACTGTGATCGTTATTATCAAGTGTCCCCAGTAAACTGTGATCGTTATTATCAAGTGTCCCCAGTAAACTGTGATCGTTATTATCAAGTGTCCCCAGTAAACTGTGATCGTTATTATCAAGTGTCCCCAGTAAACTGTGATCGTTATTATCAAGTGTCCCCAGTAAACTGTGATCGTTATTATCAAGTGTCCCCAGTAAACTGTGATCGTTATTATCAAGTGTCCCCAGTAAACTGTGATCGTTATTATCAAGTGTCCCCAGTAAACTGTGATCGTTATTATCAAGTGTCCCCAGTAAACTGTGATCGTTATTATCAAGTGTCCCCAGTAAACTGTGATCGTTATTATCAAGTGTCCCCAGTAAACTGTGATCGTTATTATCAAGTGTCCCCAGTAAACTGTGATCGTTATTATCAAGTGTCCCCAGTAAACTGTGATCGTTATTATCAAGTGTCCCCAGTAAACTGTGATCGTTATTATCAAGTGTCCCCAGTAAACTGTGATCGTTATTATCAAGTGTCCCCAGTAAACTGTGATCGTTATTATCAAGTGTCCCCAGTAAACTGTGATCGTTATTATCAAGTGTCCCCAGTAAACTGTGATCGTTATTATCAAGTGTCCCCAGTAAACTGTGATCGTTATTATCAAGTGTCCCCAGTAAACTGTGATCGTTATTATCAAGTGTCCCCAGTAAACTGTGATCGTTATTATCAAGTGTCCCCAGTAAACTGTGATCGTTATTATCAAGTGTCCCCAGTAAACTGTGATCGTTATTATCAAGTGTCCCCAGTAAACTGTGATTGTTATTATCAAGTGTCCCCTGTAAACTGTGATCGTTATTATCAAGTGTCCCCTGTAAACTGTGATCGTTATTATCAAGTGTCCTTAGTAAACTGTTATCGTTATTATCAAGTGTCCCTAGTAAACTGTGATCGTTATTATCAAGTGTCTCCAGTAAACTGTGATCGTTATTATCAAGTATCCCTAGCAAACTATGATCTTTATTATCAAGTGTCTCCAGTACACTGTGATCGTTATTTTCGAGTGTCAACTGTAAACTGTGATCGTTATTATCAAGTGTCTTCAGTAAACTGTGATCGTTATTATCAAGTGTCTTCAGTAAACTGTGATCGTTATTATCACATGTCCCCAGTTAACTCTTATCGTTATTATCAAATGTCTCCAGTAAACTGTTATCGTTATTATCAAGGGTCCCCAAGTAAACTTAGGTCGTTATTATCAAGTGTCCCCTGTAAACTGTGATCGTTATTATGAAGTGTCTCCAGTAAACTGTTATCGTTATTATCAAGTGTCCCCAGTAAACTGTTATCGTTTGTATCATGTGTCCCCAGTAAACTGTGATCGTTATTATCAAATGTCTCCAGTAAACTTTCATCGTTATTATCAAGGGTCCCCAAGTAAACTTAGGTCGTTATTATCAAGTGTCCCCTGTAAACTGTGATCGTTATTATGAAGTGTCTCCAGTAAACTGTTATCGTTATTATCAAGTGTCCCCAGTAAACTGTTATCGTTTTTATCATGTGTCCCCAGTAAACTGTGATCGTTATTATCAAATGTCTCCAGTAAACTTTCATCGTTATTATCAAGGGTCCCCAAGTAAACTTAGGTCGTTATTATCAAGTGTCCCCTGTAAACTGTGATCGTTATTATGAAGTGTCTCCAGTAAACTGTTATCGTTATTATCAAGTGTCCCCAGTAAACTGTTATCGTTTGTATCATGTGTCCCCAGTAAACTGTGATCGTTATTATCAAATGTCTCCAGTAAACTTTCATCGTTATTATCAAGGGTCCCCAAGTAAACTTAGGTCGTTATTATCAAGTGTCCCCTGTAAACTGTGATCGTTATTATGAAGTGTCTCCAGTAAACTGTTATCGTTATTATCAAGTGTCCCCAGTAAACTGTTATCGTTTTTATCATGTGTCCCCAGTTAACTGTGATCGTTATTATCAAGTGTCCCCTGTGAAATGTTAACGTTATTATCAAGTGTCCCTAGTAAACTGTGATCGTTATCATCAAGTGTTCCCAGTAAACTGTTATTATTATCAAGTGTCGCTAGTAAACTGTGATCGTTATTATCAAATGTCCCCACTAAACTATTATCATTATTATCAAGTGTCCCAAGTAAACTGTGATCGTTATTATCAAATATCTCCAGTAAACCGTTATCGTTATCATCATGTGTCCCAAGTAAACTGTGATCGTTATTATCAAGTGTCCCCACTAAACTTTTATCATTATTATCAAGTGTCCCAAGTAAACTGTGATCGTTATTATCAAATATCTCCAGTAAACCCTTATCGTTATCATCATGTGTCCCAAGTAAACTGTGATCGTTATTATCAAGTATTCCCAGTAAACTCTTATCGTTACTATCAAATGTCCACCAGTAAACTGTGATCGTTACCATCAAATGTCTCCAGTAAACTGTTATCGTTATGATCATATGTCCCTAGTAAACTATGATCGTTATTATCAAATGTCTCCATTATATACTGAAATCGTTATTATCAAGTGTCCCCCTGTAAACTGTGATTGTTATTATCAAGTGTCTCTAGTAAACTGTGATCGTTATTATCAAGTGTCCCCAGTAAACTGTGATCGTTATTATCAAGTGTCCCCCGGTAAACAGTGATCGTTATTATCAAGTGTCCCCCAGTAAACAGTGATCGTTATTGTCAAATGTCCCCAGTAAACTGTTATAGTTATTATCAAGTGTCTCCAGTAAACTGTGATCGTTATTATCAAGTGTCTCCCGGTAAACGGTGATCGTTATTATCAAGTGTCTCTAGTAAACTGTGATCGTTATTATCAAGTGTCTCCAGTAAACTGTGATCGTTATTATCAAGTGTCTCCAGTAAACTATTATCGTTATTTTCAAGGGTCCCCTGTAAACTGTGATCGTTATTATCAAGTGTCTCCAGTAAACTGTTATCGTTATTATCAAGTGTCTCTAGTAAACTGTGATCGTTATTATCAAGCCCTGTAAACTGTGATCGTTATTATCAAGTGTCTCCAGTAAACTGTTATCGTTATTTTCAAGGGTCCCCTGTAAACTGTGATCGTTATTATCAAGTGTCCCCAGTAAACTGTGATCGTTATTATCAAGTGTCCCCAGTAAACTGTGATCGTTATTATCAAGTGTCCCCAGTAAACTGTGATTGTTATAATCAAGTGTCCCCAGTAAACTGTTATCGTTATTATCAAGTGTCTCCAGTAAACTGTTATAGTTAATATCAAGTGTCTCTAGTAAACTGTGATCTTTATTATCAAGTGTCCCCAGTAAACTGTGATCGTTATTATCAAGTGTCCCCAGTAAACTGTGATCGTTATTATCAAGTGTCTCCAGTAAATTGTCATCGTTATGATCAAGTGTCCCTAGTAAACTGTGATTGTTATTATCAAGTGTCTTCAGTAAACTGTGATCGTTATTATCAAGTGTCCCCTGTAAACTGTGATCGTTCTTATCAAGTGTCTCCAGTAAACTGTTATCGTTTTTATCATGTGTCCCCAGTTAACTGTGATCGTTATTATCTAGTGTCCCCAGTAAACTTTCATCATTATTATCAAGTGTCCCAAGTAAACTGTGATCGTTATCATCAAGTGTTCCAAGTAAACTGTTATTATTATCAAGTGTCGCTAGTAAACTGTGATCGTTGTTATCAAATGTCTCCGGTTAACTGTGATCGTTATTATCAAGTGTCCCCAGTAAACTGTGATCGTTATTATCAAGTGTCCCTAGTAAACTGTGATCGTTATTATCAAGTGTCCCTAGTAAACTGTGATCGTTATTATCAATTGTCTCCAGTAAACTGTGATTGTTATTATCAAGTGTCCCTTGTAAACTATGATCGTTATTATCAAGTGTCTCCAGTACACTGTGATCGTTATTATCAAGTGTCCCCTGTAAACTGTGATCGTTATTATCAAGTGTCTTCATTAAACTGTGATCGTTATTATCAAGTGTCCCCTGTAAGTTGTGATCGTTATTATCAAATGTCTTCGGTAAACTTTGGTCGTTATTATCAAGTGTCCCCTGTAAACTGTGATCGTTATTATCAAGTGTCCCCAGTAAACTGTTATCGTTATTATCAAGTGTCCCCAGTAAACTGTGATCGTTATTATCAAATATCTCCAGTAAACTGTGATCGTTATTATCAAATATCTCCAGTAAACCGTTATCGTTATTATCAAATGTCTCCAGTAAATTGTAATCGTTATTATCAAGTGTCTCCTGTAAACTGTGATCGTTATTATCAAATGTCCACCAGTAAACTGTGATCGTTACTATCAAGTGTCTCCAGTAAACTGTTATCGTTATGATCAAATGTCCCTAGTAAACTATGATTGTTATTATCAAGTGTCTCAAGTACACTGTGATCGTTATTATTAAGTGTCCCCCTGTAAACTGAGATTGTTATTATCAAGTGTCCCCAGTAAACCGTTATCGTTATTATCAAGTGTCCCGAGTAAACTGTGATCGTTATTATCAAGGGTCCCCAAGTAAACTTAGGTCGTTATTATCATGTTTCCTCAGTAAACTGTGATCTTTATTATCACGTGTCGCCAGTAAACTGTGATTGTAATTATCAAGTGTCTCCAGTAAACTGTGATCGTTATTATCAAGTGTCTCCAGTAAACTGTGATCGTTATCATCAAGTATCCCCAGTAAACTATTATCATTATTATCAAGTGTCCCCTGTAAACTGTGATCGTTATTATCAAATGTCCACCAGTAAACTGTGATCGTTATTATCACGTGTCCCCAGTAAATTGTGGTCGTTATTATCAAATGTCCCCAGTAAACTGTGATCGTTATTATCAAGTGTCCCCAGTAAACTGTGATCGTTATTATCAAGTGTCCCCTGTAAACTGTGATCGTTATTATCAAGTGTCCCCAGTAAACTGTTATCGTTATTATCAAGTGTCCCCAGTAAACTGTGATCGTTATTATCAAATGTCCCCAGTAAACTGTTATCGTTTTTATCATGTGTCCCCCAGTAAAATGTGATCGTTTTTATCAAGTGTCCTCAGTAAACTGTAATCGTTATTATCAAGTGTCTCCAGTAAACTGTTATCGTTATTATCAAGTGTCCCCCGGTAAAATGTGATCGTTATTATCAAGTGTCCCCAGTAAACTCTTATCGTTATTATCAAATGTCCACCAGTAAACTGTGATCGTTATTATCACGTGTCCCCAGTAAACTGTGGTCGTTATTATCAAGTGTCCCCAATAAAATTTGACCGTTATTATCAAGTGTCTCCAGGGCTACGCCCTCGGGAAATATGACATGCCTTGGGTAAACAAAGCGTCATGTCTCCCTACCGTCAGGGCAATAAATGTATATTATATCATTCTATCCTCCTTCTAAAACGAAAATACACTGCATTATATTGATATGGCAATGATAGGTTTTTTAGATGTGTACTACGTGTTTATTTGTAAGCAATTGCCTTTCATCCCATTTGTAGAGCTGCCAAAAAGGGAACTCATCAAAAGGAAGGCTGGCCAAATACAGCATACGGGGTTTCCAAAATCGGAGTGACTGCGATGTCTCTTATCCAACAGAGGGAGCTCCTCAAGGACTCCAGTAGGCCAGACATAATAGTGAATGCTGTAAGTAGTACCAATCGTATATTTACAGTAGGTCAGACATAAAAGTGAATGCTGTAAGTAGTACCAATCATATATTTACAGTAGGTCAGACATAAAATTGAATGCTGTAAGTAGTACCAATCGTATATTTACAGTAGGCCAGACATTAAAGTGAATGATGTAAATAGCACCAATCATATATTTACAGTAGGTCAGACATAATAGTGAATGCTGTAAGTAGTACCAATCGTATATTTACAGTAGGTCAGACATAAAAGTGAATGCTGTAAATAGCACCAATCGTATATTTACAGTAGGTCAGACATAATAGTGAATGTTATTATTAGTACCAATTATATATTTACAGTAGGTCAGACATAATAATAAATGTTGTAAGTAGCACCAATTATATATTTACAGTAGGCCAGAGATGATAGTGAATGCTGTAAGTAGTACCAATCATATATTTATAGTAGGTCAGACATAAAAGTGAATGCTGTAAGTAGTACGCATTATATATTTACAGTAGGTCAGACATAATAATAAATGTTATAGGTATTACCAATCATATATTTACAGTAGTCCAGACATTATAGTAAATGTTGTAAGTAGTACCAATTATATATTTACAGTAGGTCAGACATAAAAGTGAATGTTATTATTAGTACCAATTATATATTTACAGTAGGTCAGACATAATGATAAATGTTATAAGTATTACCAATTATATATTTACAGTAGGCCAGACATGATAGTGAATGCTGTCAGTATCACCAATTATATATTTACAGTAGGCCAGACATAATAGTAAATGTTGTAAGTAGCACCAATTATATATTTACAGTAGGACAGACATAATAGTGAATGCTGTAAGTAGTACCAATCGTAAATTTACAGTAGGCCAGACATAATAGTGAATGCTGTAAGTAGTACCAATCGTATATTTAACAGTAGGTCAGACATAATAATGAATGTTATAAGTAGTACCAATTATATATTTACAGTAGGTCAGACATAATAGTGAATGCTGTAAGTAGTACCAATCATATATTTAACAGTAGGTCAGACATAATAATGAATGTTATAAGTAGTACCAATTATATATTTACAGTAGGTCAGACATAATAGTGAATGCTGTAAGTAGTACCAATCATACGTTTACAGTAGGCCAGACATGATAGTGAATGCTGTAAGTAGTACCAATTATATATTTACAGTAGGTCAGACATAATAGTGAATGTTGTAAGTAGTACCAATCACATATTTACAGTATTTACTTGGTGTAAATTCCCCCTCGATGTCAATCAGATTCACATTTTTATCATTCGGGCATGACCAAAGACATAGGATATTTTAGACAAGCACATGTACAGTTATATAGAGTCTCAATGGTATCAAGTGTTTTAAATAAAAGGTCAAGAAAAGAAAAGTAAAGAAAAATAATACCTGGAATAACTATATATAACCATATAATTGTTCATTTTGGCTACAGAAAACACGGTGTTTTATATTGTCTAGCTCACTAGTATGGCCATTCCCTGAATTAAAACTTTGCTTTTCTATTACAGTGTTGTCCGGGATATGTAAACACAGACATGTCCTCGCACAAAGGGCCTAAAACTATAGACCAAGGTAGGTTTAAGATAACACGCCATTTATGGTAATCAGAAGTCTTGAAGGTAGGTTTAAAATAACCCTCCGTGTATGGTAATCAAAAGGCTTGAAGGGAGGTTTAAAATAACCCTTCGCATATGGTTATCAAAACAGTCTTGAACGTAGGTTTAGAATAGCCCTTCGTACATTATAATCAAAAGGCTCGAAGGTAGGTTTAAAATACCCCCGTAGATGGTAATCAAAAGGCTCTAAGGAAGGTTTAAAATATTCCTCACTATTTGGCTAAAACAAAAGGCTTGAAGGTATTTTTAAGATATTCCTCCGTATATGGTAATCAAAAGGCTCGAAGGTAGGTTTAAAATATTCTTCCGTATATGGTAATCAAAAGTCTTGAAGGTAGGTTTAAAATATTCCTCAATATATGGTTAACAAAAGGCTTGAAGGGAGGTTAAAATAGCTCTTCGTATATGGTAATCAAAACAGTCTTGAAGGTAGGTTTAAAATAGCCCTTCGTACATTGTAATCAAAAGGCTCGAAGGTAGGTTTAAAATATCCCTCACTATATGGTTAACAAAAGGCTAAAGGTAGGTTTAAAATACCACTCCGTATATGGTAATCAAAAGGCTTGAAGGTAGGTTTAAAATATCCCGCACTATATGATTAACAAAAGGCTTGAAGTTAAATTTGAAATATCTCTCACTATATGGCTAACAAAAGGCTTGAAGGTAGGTTTAAAATATCCCTCAATATATGGTTAACAAAAGTCTTGAAGGGAGGTGTAAAATAACCCTTCGTACATTGTAATCAAAAGGCTCGAAGGTAGGTTTAAAATATCCCCCAATATATGGTTAACAAAAGGCTTGAAGGTAGGTTTAAACTATCCCTCACTATATGGTTAACAAAAGGCTTGAAGGTAGGTTTAAACTATCCCTCACTATATGGTTAACAAAAGGCTTGAAGGTAGGTTTAAACTATCCCTCACTATATGGTTAACAAAAGGCTTGAAGGTAGGTTTAAACTATACCTCACTATATGGTTAACAAAAGGCTTGAAGGTAGGTTTAAACTATCCCTCACTATTTGGTTAAAAAAGTCTTGAAGGGAGGTTTAAAATATCCCTCACTATATGGTTAACAAAGCGTTTGGATGCGGGTTTAAACTATCCCTCACTATATGGTTAACAAAAGTCTTGAAGGGAGGTTTAAAATATCCCTCATTATATGGTTAACAAAAGGCTTGAGGTAGGTTTTACTATCCCTTACTATATGGTTAACAAAAGGCTTGAAGGTAGGTTTAAAATATCCCTAACTACATGGCTAACAAAATGCTTTGAGCGAGGTTTAAAATATCCCTTACTTTATGGTTACCAAAAGGCTTGAAGGGAGATTTAAAATATCCCTCACTATATGGCTAATAATAGTCTTGGAGGGAGGTTTAAAATATCCCTCACTAATAATAGGCTTGAAGGTAGGTTTAAAATATTCCTTACTGTATAATTAACAAAAGGCTTTGAGCGAGGTTTAAAATATCCCTTACTATATGGTTAACAAAAGGCTTGAAGGGAGATTTAAAATATCCCTCACTATATGGCTAACAAAAGGCTTGGAGGGAGGTTTAGAATATCCCTCACTATATGGTTAACAAAAGGCTAGAAGGGATGTTTAAAACACTCCATATAATAGTATGTTAATCAAAATATCTCTTCTACGTTTATAATTAACAAAAGGCTTGACAGCAGGTTTTAAGAGCAATAACCCATCGCATATTGTAATCAAAAGTCGTCTAAGCGTGATTTTAGTTAAAACCTTTTGTGTTGTAGGTGCGGATACCCCCGTCTACCTGGCGATGTTACCCCGAAACACTCTTAGTCCCAAAGGTGATTACGTCTCCGATAGGAAAATTGGCAAATGGGAATAAAATACTGGATATTATGTAAATACGCAACTGACATGAAACTAACAATTGGACAAAGCTGTTTTGGAGCTACATGATATATATATAGCTTTCTCTCCTTGTGGCTGTTGATTTTGTAAAGGAGTAAACCCTTTTAACCACACGACTGTGTTGAATGTGTCTCTCGATAACCTCACGACTGTGTTGAATGTGTCTCTAGATAACCACACGACTGTACATGTGTTGAATGTGTCTCTCGATGAGGACACGACTGTGTTAAATGTGTCTCTCGATGACCACACGACTATGTTGAATGTGTCTCTCGATTGCCACACGACTGTGTGAGATGTGTCTTTCGATAACCACACGACTGTGTTAGATGTGTCTCTCGATAACCACACGACTGTGTTAAATGTGTCTCTCGATGAGGACACGACTGTGTTAAATGTGTCTCTCGATAACCACACGACTGTGTTAAATGTGTCTCTCGATAACCACACGACTGTGTTGAATGTGTCTCTCGATAACCACACGACTGTGTTAGATGTGTCTCTCGATAACCACACGACTGTGTTAAATGTGTCTCTTGATAACCACACGACTGTGTTAGATGTTTCTCTCCATAACCACACGACTGTGCTAGATGTGTCTCTCGATAACCACACGACTGTGTTAAATGTGTCTCTCGATAACCACACGACTGTGTTAGATGTGTCTCTCGATAACCACACGACTGTGTTAAATTTGTCTCTCGATAACCACACGACTGTGTAAAATGTGTCTCTAGATAACTACACGACTGTGTTACATGTGTCTCTTGATGACCACACGGCTGTGTTAAATGTGTCTCTCGATGACCACACGACTGTGTTAAATGTGTCTCTCGATAACCACACGACTGTGTTAGATGTGTCTCTCGATAACCACACGACTGTGTTTAATGTGTTTCTCGATGACCACACGACTGTGCTAGATGTGTCTCTCGATAACTACACGACTGTGTTAGATGTATCTCTCGATGACCACACGACTGTGTTAGATGTGTCTCTCGATAACCACACGACTGTGTTGAATGTGTCTCTCGATAACCACACGACTGTGTTAAATGTGTTTCTCGATGACCACACGACTGTGTTAGATGTGTCTCTCGATGACCACACGACTGTGTTAAATGTGTCTCTCGATAACCACACGACTGTGTTTAATGTGTTTCTCGATGACCACACGACTGTGTTAGATGTGTCTCTCGATGACCACACGACTGTGTTAAATGTGTCTCTCGATAACCACACGACTGTGTAAAATGTGTCTCTAGATAACTACACGACTGTTTTACATGTGTCTCTTGATGACCACACGGCTGTGTTAAATGTGTCTCTCGATGACCACACGACTGTGTTGAATGTGTCTCTCGATAACCACACGACTGTGTTGAATGTGTCTTTCGATAACCACACGACTGTGTTGAATGTGTCTGTCGATGACTACACGACTGTGTTACATGTGTCTCTCGATAACCACACGACTGTGTTAGATGTGTCTCTCGATAACCACACGACTGTGTTTAATGTGTTTCTCGATGACCACACGACTGTGTTAGATGTGTCTCTCGATGACCACACGACTGTGTTAAATGTGTCTCTTGATGACCACACGGCTGTGTTAAATGTGTCTCTAGATGACCACACGACTGTGTTGAATGTGTCTCTCGATAACCACACGACTGTGTTGAATGTGTCTCTCGATAACCACACGACTGTGTTAGATGTGTCTCTCGATAACCACACGACTGTGTTTAATGTGTTTCTCGATGACCACACGACTGTGTTAGATGGGTCTCTCGATGACCACACGACTGTGTTAAATGTGTCTCTCGATAACCACACGACTGTGTTAAATGTGTCTCTCGATAACCACACGACTGTGTTACATGTGTCTCTTGATGACAACACGGCTGTGTTAAATGTGTCTCTCGATGACCACACGACTGTGTTAATGTGTCTCTCGATAACCACACGACTGTGTTGAATGTGTCTTTCGATAACCACACGACTGTGTTGAATGTGTCTGTCGATGACTACACGACTGTGTTAGATGTGTCTCTCGATGAGGACACTTAAGGTCTACGAGACAAACCGCGTGTACACGGACGGATAGACCTATGTTGAGGTTGTATTTATATCTATCATATTGTATATCATATTGGTATCATTTACAATTTACAACATATGCATGTGAAATAGTTGTTTTATTTTATTATACATTGTTTTCTTTATTAATGCGGTTTTTTAAATAGTGATTGTTTCATTTTCATGTCTTGGAATAAAGTACGATGTTCGTAGAAAATGATATTTTTTGCTTTATTTATTTTCATTATTTTGCAACTACAGATTACATGATGACAAATAGAAAATACACGTAAAAAAACAAAATTGAAAACTACAATTGATTTAGTGGTGATGGTATCACAAGCGTTTTGATATGTGTAAGCAATCTTTAAATGGTTCGATGATTATATATTGTCAATTGAATTAAATTGTTTATTTCTTAGACAAAGATGTAGACGAACACATTGTGTTATTTTGGACTGAATAAATATTCCATATAAATGATTTTTGATTTTACTAATAATAATTTTACAAATAAAATTCACAC
The DNA here is from genome assembly GCA_004382745.1 of Argopecten irradians irradians. Taxonomy (NCBI): domain Eukaryota; kingdom Metazoa; phylum Mollusca; class Bivalvia; order Pectinida; family Pectinidae; genus Argopecten; species Argopecten irradians. The sequence goes on along the minus strand of SAYR01037830.1, from coordinate 101,678 downwards.
TAACTTACCCTGTCGCAGTTTATACACAAGGATATAGATGACTTGTGTGTTTACACGGGAGTATGGGAGTGCGCTAACATCCGGTATGGTAAACACTCGGCGGATTCCTCGAACAGAGAGGAGTGTAGGTCCTGGTTAAAACCTTGTACTGGTTCTAACATTGTTTAGATCTAGAGGACTACTCGGGTTAGGTGTGATAAAAAGCTAATACTTACTAAACACATCATTTTACGGTGATCTACAGGAGTATAAAGACACCTATAACAACATTGAACAACAGCAATGTCCACTACAAAATCTGTGGCAGTGGTAAGATATAGGATTTTTTATTATAATGGTAAGATATGGGATGTTTTATGATAGTGGTAAGATATGGGAATTTTTTTACTATAGTGGTTAGATATGGGATTTTTTTATTATAGTGGTAAGCTATGGGATTTTTTTATTATAGCGGTAAGATATGAGACTTTTTATTTTAGTGGTAAGATATGGGATATAACACGTTAACTATTATAGTGGTAAATATGAGATATAACACATTTATTATAGTAGTAAGATATGGAGATATGACTTGTTTATTAGTTGGTTGTTAGATATGGTGAAATAACACATTTTATTACTAAAGTGGTAAGATATGGAAATATAACACATTTATTATTATAGTGGTAAGATATGCGGATATCAGACATTTGTTATAGCTGTAAGATATGGATATATAACATATTTGTTATTATAGCTGTAAGATATGGATATATAACATATTTATTATTATAGTGGTAAGATATAGAAATTTAACATATTTATTATCAATAGTGGTATAATAAGTTAATCAGCCCCATGACATTTTGTCAGGTGAAACAATTATGAGGAAATAAAATTTATTGTATAAGCAAGATATTTAAGGGACAATTCACTCAGGCTAAGTCTTTTACATAACCAAGAAGCAAAATATGCCATAAATGACGTTACGTCATTGTTTAGTATTTTAATTGATACCGTTGTAATTACAAATCGTTGATCAATACGATTAAGCAGGTACAATATGTACGCTATACCAATAGCCGAGCCAAAGTAACGCACGTTAAACAAATGAACTACATAACCGCTGTGGAGGTGATATAATGATTTTTTAGGCAAGACAATTCATCTAATAAGGTAAACACATTTCTGTCAAAGCGATTTGAGATCTTCTAGACAAAAGTAGCATTACTCTACGAGCAAGGGACTGGGTTCGGCATACAAGATATTCGACCACACTGTGTAATGGCGGACAGCGAGTTTGAAAATTTCACACGCATTTCAACACCATGGGATTTTCTGACATATCACAGTAAAACCGACTGATCTAATTTCCATTAGAACTGGGGGTTTTCCGATATATATACAAATTTTAATGTTCTCGTAGAATGAATTGTCCCTTTAATTGATGTTTTATTCAAATTTGTTGGAACTGAAAAAAATTCAAATAGTTTGTTTTATTTCATGTAAAACAAGTGTATCTCAAGGGTGATAAGAGGTCTTCCTGGTTTATAAGGCAACACGTGTAGCGTGATATAAAACATCCAATAAGATTTGATCCACAACGTCTTTATATGATTGCACAGGTAACAGGGTCTAACAAAGGTATTGGTCTACAAATTGTCAAGGGCCTGTGTCAGAAATTTGATGGGGACGTATATCTTACAGGTAAGGACTAACATGATAGGGACGTATACCTTACAGGTAAGGACTAATATTATAGGGACGCATATCTTACAGGTAAGGACTAATTGATAGGGACGTATACCTTACAGGTAAGGACTAATATAATAGGGACGTATACCTTACAGGAAAGGACCGATTTGATGGGGACGTATAACTTACAGGTAAGGGCTAATATTATAGGGACGTATACCTTACAGGTAAGGACTAATTGGTAGGGACGTATACTTTACAGGTAAGGATAAATTGGATGGGGACGTATACCTTACAGGCAATGGCCAATTTTATGAGAACGTATACCTTACAGGTAAGGAGCAGATTGATATGTACGTATACCTTACAGATAAGGGCTAATATTATAGGGACGTATACCTTACAGGTAAGGAATAATTGATAGGGACGTATACTTTACAGGTAAGGATAAATTGGATGGGGATATATACCTTACAGGTAAGGACCAATTTGATAGGAATGTAAACATTACAGGTAAGGGCCGATTTGATAGGGACGTATACCATACAGGTAAGGACTAATTGATAGGGACGTATACCTTACAGGTAAGGACCAATACGATGGAGACGTATAACTAACAGGTAAGGACCAATTTGATGGGGGCGTACACCTTACAGGTAAGGACCAAATTGATAGGGATGTAAACCTTACAGGTAAGGACCGATTTGATAGGGATGTAAACCTTACATGTAAGGACCGATTTGATAGGGACGTATACCTTACAGGTAAGGACCGATTGATAGGGACTTATACCTTACAGGTAAGGACCAATTTGATGGGGATGTAAACCTTACAGGTAAGGACCGATTTGATGGGGACGTATACCTTACAGGTAAGGACCAATTGATAGGGACGTATACCTTACAGGTAAGGACCAATTTGATGGGGACGTAAACCTAAGAGATAAGGACTAGGTATTGCACATACAATTAAATAGGCTTGGATCACGCGTTTTCCATGATATGATGAATTACATTAACGTACCGACATTATATATAAGATAAAATATATCAGTAACTCGAATTAATTAATAAAATAGCATTTACTTGAGAAGCACCATATCATATTTCCAACGTTAATAAATGTTGTGAAAACGATGCTGCTTTCCTATCTGACAGCCCGAAATGAGGAGCTGGGTCTTCAGGCTGCCCAGACTTTGAAAGCCGAAGGACTGGATCCTAAGTTTTACCAGCTTGATATAACTGATGTTCTCAGTATCAACAGACTTAGAGACCATATACAGAACGAATATGGTGGTCTGGATATTCTCGTCAATAACGCAGGCATAGCATTTAAGGTAAGAATTGGTGATGTCAGATAACAGCTAGTTTCTCGTTAATAACGCAGGCATAGCATTTAAGGATCTACTCTGGTGAGGTTTCAGCCTTGTTGAAATCTCGTTTCAACATCAATCAAAGCGTTTTTTTAATTCCAAAAACTAATTGTATCAGTTTGTAGCAAGTTGCCATATAGGATATATGTCAAGATTAGACTTCTATTGGATTTTTATGCACAAATGTTAACAAATGATGAAATTGGCGGCCATTTTGAAAAGGTGCATTAATTTTCTTACGCTTTGTAGAGAGGTGAAATTTCAAGTTTTAGCTACTTTAAGTCAATTTTTGCTTTAAATCTTTTTTAGGCTCCCTGAGATGAAATATTAGTTTTATTTTTTTTTTACATTTTAATGAAGATAAAATAATTTGAATTTTTAGCAGAAAATGCTTAAAAATTACAAATTTTATAACAGGACAAAGAATCAAGCACACTGACCCCCTATTTTTATGATGGTTTGAGAAACAGCAACTTGTTTTCTTTTGAACTGCAAAAAAGAAGTTAATCATAAGAACTTTTTCTATAAAGCGTTGCATCTGTCAAAAATTGTAAAAACTAGGTATTTTTATCTTCAAAATTTAGTGGGTAGGATAAACATATACAGCTGTTCTGACCAAAAATAATGAGTTTACAGTGTAATATTATTATTTTCGGAAAGAAAATATTGGTTTTGTCAATTTTTTTTAATATTCATACTTATCAGACATCTGAAAGCTAATTTGCGAAATATTGGTTAAGTTCGTCGTCTGTATGCTCAAAACATTGAAATTCCAGAAAAATCACAATTAACGTCAAATAGCTATCTTTGATTTTAATAAATTCAAGCACACCATGAGCACCATATTGGTTTTTTTTTACATTTTTAACTTGGGTATGGATATCTGTTTCCAAAAATCTCTATTAGAAAAAAAGTTAGTCATCAGAATTTTTTTTTACCAAAGCAGATCCTTAAGGTAATATTTTATACTGACAAATAACAGCCGAGTTTCTCGTCACAATGTAAATTAACTTGGCGTTTAAAACTACTTGATACTATCCTTACATTTCAGGGATAGCAATTGAATTAACGCCATTCAAATAACTACTAACATTACTATAATATAGGCCAGTCTCTTGTTAAACTATATTTGAAACTGAAACAGTCATAAAATTGGGATAGTATTTAAAATGACATTTTGTATAATGTACTGTATAAATGTAGTGACTGACATTATATAACGTTTCTCTATCAAATTATTAATAAAGCTTTTTTAATTAATAGCATGTAATATCATTTGAAAATAATGTCTTGAAATATTTTTTTTTTTTAAATCCATGTTTATATATGTTGTATGTCACTTTACCTCCTACACAGAAAAACACAGACTCACCATTTTCCGAGCAGGCCCGTGTTACATGTCGGGTGAATTTCTTCTCCCAGGTAGACGTCTGTGACGCTCTGTTTCCTCTTCTCCGTCCTAACGCAAGGTAAAATCTCTGTCAAAGATGTGGGTCTCTTTCTTTTCGTCGATGGTTCAATTATTTTACACTTTGTTTTGCTGTTAATACGCAGAATGAATTATTCCTTAAAGTTATAGTAATATACTATAAAAACGTTCTGCCAATTCCCTTGTCTGTACCAGAAATAAGCGATATACCAGAAATAGGCGGTATACCAGAAATAGGCGGTATACCAGAATTAGGCGGTATACCAGAAATAAGCGATATACCAGAAATAAGCGATATACCAGAAATAGGCGGTATACCAGAAATAGGCGGTATACCAGAAATAAACAAAACAATCCTCTTGTTTTTATCATAACTTGATGATTTATCAGAAATAAAAAAAATCTTGTTTGTACCAGAAATAAGCGATATACCAGAAATAAACAAAAAAAATATTTTGTTTGTATCAGAGCTAGATGATATACCAGTTATATAAAAAATCCTCTTGTTTGTATCAGAGCTAGATGATATACCAGTTATATTAAAAATCCTCTTGTTTATATCAGAACTAGATGATATACCAGTTATATAAAAAAAATCCTCTTGTTTGTATCAGAACTAGATGATATACCAGTTATATAAAAAAAAATCCTCTTGTTTGTATCAGAACTAGATGATATACCAGTTATATAAAAAAATCCTCTTGTTTGTATCAGTACTAGATGATATACCAGTTATATAAAAAAAATCCTCTTGTTTGTATCAGAACTAGATGATATACCAGTTATATAAAAAAATCCTCTTGTTTGTATCAGAATTATATGATATACCAGAAATTAAAAAAATCCTCTTGTTTGTATCAGAACTAGATGATATACCAGTTATATAAAAAAATCCTCTTTTTTGTATCAGAACTAGATGATATACCAGTTATATTAAAAAAATCCTCTTGTTTGTATCAGAACTAGATGATATACCAGTTATATAAAAAATCCTCTTGTTTGTATCAGAACTAGATGATATACCAGTTATATAAAAAAATCCTCTTGTTTGTATCAGAACTAGATGATATACCAGTTATATAAAAAAATCCTCTTGTTTGTATCAGAACTATATGATATACCAGGACTCTTATGTTTCTACTGACATCAAAACCTCGTGTTCCTTGTGAACCCTAATAAGTTGATTACTTGAACTGTCCCGAGAAGCTAGCTCTAATTCTTTAATTTCCTAAGTTCTGTTCAAGCTTTAATTTTCTGCTTCTCTTGAGTTTTAGATATCTGATCTCTCTTAATCGCTTTTTCTCTTAACTCCTTTTCTATGTTCTCTTTCTCTCATTTCTTTCTCTATTGTTCATTTTCCATTTCATGTTCAAATTCATTGGTTCAATTTGGATTTCCTGAAGGTGACTGTTTTCCTCTATTATGTATCTAATGCAGCTAGAGTCACAATTTTGCATTTGTCCAACAAGAATCTTACTAATCTACATTCCGAATTCAGCTTTCTCAAATTAGTTTGATAAGCTAGGCTAAATTATTAACTTGCAAAAGAACTTCCAGGGATAGCGCTTTAACAACTGTTCTAGCCTCCATAGTAGTCATGTTTAGTCTAGCTGTTGGTTTCACATGTAAACTCAAAAGTTTGTAACACAAATTTTGAAAATTTCTTAATTAATTTTTTTCAAAGGTTAGTTTCCACAAAATAAATATCGATCTCGACACGAGCCCCCAAGTTTTGTTTGAACCAGAATAACAGAAATGAGAAACCAGCAGCTAAATTTCAAAACACAATTTAATTATATATACTAAAATTAATAGACAGAGATGGTTTACATATCTAAGTAATTGGTGATACAAGATAATACGATGGTTGAAAGTGTTACTTATCTGTATGCGAATGTCCTGTATACTCCTTGATCCTTCCAGGTTTCAAATTAACAATAATTCACAAATCCACAAGGAAAATGAATATCCACAGATGATTTTGTAAAGTTCCAGCAGTATAATAATTCCACCAAAGTGTTGTAAGAATCCACAGATAAAGTCACAATAGCTGCTCCAATAGAATCTAATATGGCACTGTAATCAATTCTTGGATATGTCTCATTACAGTTCTGATTTAGCTTTGGACGTTGGAGTATATAGGTTGCCTAAACCCTAAATTCAGAATATTGAGAACCTTCTACTTCTAGAAATATCTAACTAAAACAGTAAACAAATAAAAACACACAGAGCTTTTTGGAAATAGATCATTCTAAGATCCCTACTTATATCAACATGTTTACAAACATAATTTTGTTTATATACGAATACTATTCCTAGAAAGTTCTATAAACCTAAATTAATTATATGAACTTTAGTAGGAATGTATTTGATAGTATAAGCTATAGGGAGTTACCGTCCCTTAATTTAATAACTACATGTATTAGTGTCCATACATGAACAACTGGTATAAATCTAGTTCTGATACAAACAAGAGGATTTTTTTTTATAAACTGGTATATCATCTAGTTCTGATACAAACAAGAGGATTTTTTTATATAATCTCGGTATATTCATCTAGTTCTGATACAAACAAGAGGATTTTTTTTATATAACTGGTATATCATCTAGTCTGATACAAACAAGAGGATTTTTTTTTATAACTGGTATAATCATCTAGTTTCTGATACAAACAAGAGGATTTTTTTATTTCTGGTATATCATATAGTTCTGATACAAACAAGAGGATTTTTTTTTATTCTGGTATATCATCATATAGTTCTGATACAAACAAGAGGATTTTTTATATAACTGGTATATATCATCTAGTTCTGATACAAACAAGGAGGATTTTTTTAATAATAACTGGTTATATCATCTAGTTCTGATACCAAACAAGAGGATTTTTTTTATATACACTGGTATATCATCTAGTTCTGATACAAACAAGAGGATTTTTTTATATTAACTGGTATATCATCTAGTTCTGATACAAACAAGAGGATTTTTTTATATAACTGGTATATCATCTATTCTGATACAAACAAGAGGATTTTTTATATAACTGGTATATCAATCTAGTTTCTGATACAAACAAGAGGATTTTTTTTATATTAATCGGTATATCATCTTAGTTCTGATACAAACAAGAGGATTTTTTTTTAATAACTGGTATATCATCTAGTTCTGATACAAACAAGAGGATTTTTTTATATAACTGGTATAATCATCTAAGTTCTGATACAAACAAGAGGATTTTTTATATAACTGGTATATCATCTAGTTCTGATACAAACAAGAGGATTTTTAATATAACTGGTATATTCATCTAGCTCTGATACAAACAAGAGGATTTTTTATATAACTGGTATATCATCTAGCTCTGATACAAACAAAATATTTTTTTGTTTATTTCTGGTATATCGCTTATTTCTGGTACAAACAAGATTTTTTTTTATTTTGATAAATCATTCAAGTTATGATAAAAAACAAGGAGGATTGTTTTTGTTTATTTCTGGTATATCCGCTATTTCTGGTATACCGCCTATTTCTGGTATACGCCCTTATGGTATCTTCGTGGATATACTCTTTCTGGTATACTTATTTCTCTATTTCTGGTATATCGCTATTTCTGGTATTATCGCTTATTTCTGGTAATACCGCCTATTCTGTATACCGCCTATTTCTGGTTATATCGCTTATTTCTGGTACAGACAAGGGAATTGGCAGAAACGTTTTTTATGTATATTACTATAACTTTAAGGAATAATTCATTCTGCGTATTAACAGCAAAATCAAAGTGTAAAATAATTGAACCATCGACGAAAAGAAAGAGACCCACATCTTTGACATTTTGAGATTTTACCTTGCTTAGGACGGAGAAGAGAAACAGAGCGTCACAGACGTCTACCTGGTGAGAGAAATTCACCCGACATGTAACACGGGCCTGCTCGGAACATGGTGAGTCTGGTGTTTTTCTGTGTAGGAGGTAAAGTGACATACAACATATATAAACATGGATTTAAAAAAAAAAAATATTTCAGACATTATTTCAAATGATATTACATGCTATTAATTAAAAAAAGCTTTATTAATAATTTGATAGAGAAACGTTATATAATGTCAGTCAATACATTTATACAGTACATTATACCAAAAATGTCATTTTTTTAAATACTATCCCAATTTTATGACTGTTTCAGTTTCAAATATAGTTTAACAAGAGACTGGCCTATATATAGTAATGTTAGTAGTTATTTGAATGGCGTGAATTCAATTGCTATCCTGAAATGTAAGGATAGTATCAAGTAGTTTTTAAACCCAAGTTAATTTACATTGTGACGAGAAACATCGGCTGTTATTTGTCAGATAAAAATATTACCTTAAGGATCTGCCTTTGGTAAAAAAAAAGTCTGATGACTAACTTTTTTTTTCTAATAGAGATTTTTGGAAACAATATCCATACCACAAGTTAAAAATGTGAAAAAAAACCAATATGGTGCTCATGGTGTGCTTGATTTTATTAAAATCAAAGATAGCTATTTGACGTTAATTGTGTTTTTTCTGGAATTTCAATTTTTGAGTCATACAGACGCGAAACTTAACGCAATATTTCGCAAATTAGCCGTTCAGATGTCTGATTAAGGTTATGAATAGTTAAAAAAAATTGACAAAACAATATTTCTTTCCGAAATAATAATATACACTGTAAACTCATTATTTTTGTCAGAAACAGCTGTAATATGTTTATCGCACCACTAAATTTGAAGATATAAGAAATACCTAGTTTTTACAATTTTTTGACAGATGCAACCGCTTTTATTAAGAAAAAGTTCTAATGATCAACTTCTTTTTTTGCAGTTCAAAAGAAAACAAAGTTGCTGGTTTCTTCAACCATCATAAAAATAGGGGATCAGTGGTGCTTGATTCTTGTCCTGTTATAAAATTGTATTTTATAGCATTTCTCTGCTAAAAATTTCAAATATTTATCTTCAATCTAAAATGTAAAAAAAATAATAAAACTATATATTTCATTCAGGGAGCTTAAAAAGATTTAAAGTCAAAAAATTCGACTTAAGTAGCTAAGACTTGAAATTATCCACCTCTCTAACAAAGGGTAAGAAAATTAATGGCACCTTTTCAAAAATGGCGCCAATTTCATCAAGTTTGTAACATTTGTGCATTAAAAAATTGTCCAATAGAAGTCTAATCTTTTACATATATCCTGATATGGCAAACTCTGCTACAAATGATACAATGTAGTTTTTGGAATTTAAAAAACGCTTATGATTGCATTGTTGAAATGAATTTCCCACAAGGGCTGAAAACCTCACCCAGAGCAGATCCTTAAAAATGCCTATGCCTGCGTTAGTAACAGAGAAACTAGCTGTTATCTGACATCACCAATTGCTTACCTTAAATGCTATCCTGCGTTATTCTGACGAAGAATATCCAGACCACCAATGATTCGTTCTGTAATATGGTCTCTAAGTCTGTCTGATACTGAAAATCAGTTATAATCAAGCTGGTTAAACTTAGGATCCAAGTCCTTTCGGCTTTCAAAGTCTGGGGCACCTGAAGACCCAGCTCCTCCATTTCGGGGCTGTCAGATAGGAAAGCAGCAATCGTTTTTCACAACCTTTATTAAACGTTGGAAATACGAAATGGTGCTTCTCAATGTAATTGCTATTTATTAATTAAAGTTCGAGTTACCTGAATATAATTTTATCTTATTATATAATGCTCGTACGTTTAATGTAATTCATCATATCTATGGAAAAACGCGTGATCCAAGCCTATTTAATTGTATGTGCAATACCTAGTCCTTATCTCTTAGTTTACGTCCCATCAAATTGGTCCTTACCCTGTAAGGTATACGTCCCCTATCAATTGGTTCCTTACCTTAGGTAGACGTATGGTATGTAATTTTACATCCCTCGTCTACCTAGTACATTCTATAAATCATACCTGTAGGTATACGTCCATCTAATGTCCTTCGTATTAACCTATGGTCCCTTACCTTAGTTCTCCCTATCAAATGTTCTGAAGTGCACCTAATAACTCCTGTAAGGTTTACCTATGCAATTGTCCTACCTAAGGTATCGTCCATAATCCTACCTGTGTTCCCTATTATCTCTAATGTAAGGTTACATCTCTATGTCCTACCCCTGAATTTCATCCTAATCAGGTCCTTACCTGTAAGGTTTATCCCATGATTGCCTCTGTATGTATACCCTAGAATGGTCCTTTACCTTTAAGTGTTTTTACATTCCCTATCAAATCAGTCCTTACCTGTAAGGTTTAGTCCCCATTCAATTATGTCCTTACTGTAAGGTGTGCGCCCCATCAATTTGGTCTTTTTAGTACTCTTCGTATGATTCTACTGAGGTATACTCCCTATCAAATGTTTGCCAGGGTGGTATCACCCTTACAATCCCGGTCTCCCGTAAGGTATACATCGCCTATCAAATTGGTCCTTACCTGTGAATGTGTACCCATCGTAACAAATTCCGTACTTGTGTCCCCATCGTATTGGTCCTTACCTTAAGGTATAGCGTCCCCCTATCAATTCGGTCCTTACCTGTATGGTTACATCCCTATCAAATCGGCCTTACCTGTAAAATGTTTAATCCATTATCTGGTCCTATACTAAGACCCCATCATTGGTCCTTTACCTATAAGGTTTATGACGCCTCCACCGATTGGTCTCTTACCTGTAAAGTATACGTCCCTATCAAATTATTCTTACCTGTAAGGTATACGTCCCTATCAATATAACTACTGTATTACGTTACTGCTCCCGTAACTAGATGTTCTTATTATTCATTCCCTTTAATTACGCACATCAATTCCTTCCTGTAATATACGTCCACCATTTAGTCCTTACCTGTAAGGTTATACGTCCCTATATTATTAGTCCTTACCTGTAAGGTATAGTCCCTATCAAATCGGTCCTTTCCTGTAAGTGTTATACTTCCCTATTATTTAGTCCCTTACCTGTAAAAGGTATTACGCCCTATCATTATCCTTTGTAAGATCTCACCTAACCTCCTGTAAGGTATAGTCCCTATCAAATCGGTCCTTACTTGTAAGGTTAGCATCCCTATCAATTTGGCCGCTTATCCTGTAAAGGTATATCGTCTCCATCATATTGACCCCTTACCTGTATGGTATATCGTCTCCATCATGCA
>SAYR01037830.1:66119-90009 GCA_004382745.1 Argopecten irradians irradians | reverse complement strand
TTCGAAAAATCATTTATTTCTCATACAAACAAGGATTTTGTTTTTTGTTTTTTTTTGTTAACATTTTTGGAATATCATCTAGTTCTGATACAAATAAGAGGAATGTTTTTTATTTCTGGTTATTCGCTTATTTCTTGTACAAACAAGAGGATTTTTTTTTTATTTCTGGTGCATCATGTAGTTCTGATACAAAACGAGGATTTTTTTTATTATAAATGGTATTATCACCTAGTTCTGATACAAACAAGAGAGATTTTTTTATATAACTGGTATATCATGTAGTCTGATACAAACAAGAGGATTTTTTTATATAACTGGTTATCATCTAGTTCTGATACAAACAAGAGGATTTGTTTTATATAAACTGGTATATCATCTAGTTCTGATACAAACAGAGGGATTTTTTATATAACTGGTATATCATCTAGTTCTGATACAAACAAGAGGATTTTTTTATATAACTGGTATATCATCTAGTTCTGATACAAACAAGAGGATTTTTTCATATAATGGTTTATATCATCTAGTTCTGATACAAAACAAGAGATTTTTTTTATATAACTGGTATATCATGTAGTTCTTATACAAACAAGAAGATTTTTTTTTTATTTTGGTATATATCTAGTTCTGATACAAACAAGAGGATTTTTTTTATATATAACTGGTATATCATCTAGTTCTGATACAAACAAGAGGATTTTTTTTATATAACTGGTATATCATCTAGTTCTGATACAACAAAGAGGATTTTTTTATTATAAACTGTATATCATCTAGTTCTGATACAAACAAGAGGATTTTTTAATTTCTGGTATATCATATAATTCTGATACAAACAAGAGGATTTTTTTTTATTTCTGTATATCATATAGTTCTGATACCAACAAGAGGATTTTTTTTTATATAACTCGGTAATATATCAATCTAGTTCTGATACAAAAAAGAGGATTTTTTTATATAACTGGTATATCATCTAGTTCTTGATAAAAAACAAGAGTATTTTTATATAACTGGTATATATCATCTAGTTCTGATACAAACAAGAGGAATTTTTTATAATAAACTGGTATATCATTCTAGTTCTGATACAAACAAGAGGATTTTTTTATAGTTAACTGGTATATCATCTAGTTCTGATACAAACAAGAGGATTTTTTTATATAACTGGTATATCATCTAGTCTGATACAAACAAGAGGATTTTTTTAATTTCTGGTATATCATATAATTCTGATACAAACAAGAGGATTTTTTTATTTCTGGTAGGTTAGTTCCTCCTTTTCAAGAGAAAGAAGTTGACAAGTATTTTCTGCATTTTGAGAAAATAGCTGACAGTATGAAATGGCCTGAAGATAAACTTACAATGCTTCTTCAGAGTGTCTTGATTGGTAAAGCTAGAGACATTTATTCTTTTTTATCTGTAGATGAGATTTCAAATTACCAAGTAGTCAAGAAAGCTATTTTGAAAGCTTATGAGTTAGTTCCTGAGGCTTACCGCCAGAAATTTCGAAACTCAAGAAAGAGAGATGAACAAACTCATGTAGAATTTGCCAGAGAAAAGGAACAATTATTTAATAGGTGGTGTGATTCTAAAGAAATTGATGACGATTTCGGTAAATTGAGGCAATTGTTGTTGATAGAGGAGTTTAAACGTTGTGTCCACATAAACATAAAAACTCATTTAGATGAGAGAAAAGTTGAAACACTTAGTGAAGCAGCTACAATTGCTGATGATTACGCTCTCACCCACAAAGGCTCATTTGTTAAAAACAGTTCTCAAGACAAAAACAGTACCACAGGTACTAGTAAATTTGGTCAGCCTAGGAACGTTAACCCAACCTTTCGTGGCCCTTCTAACGACAAACCTAAATTATGTGATAAGACTAAGTCTGATTCTAAAACAAATCATAGGGCAGGTGTGGGGTCTCCTTCTGGTCCTGTTTGTAATTACTGCAAGAAAGTAGGGCATACTATGTCTGAATGTTATTCTCTCCAGCGTAAGGAGCAAAGGCGTAAACAGTCAGTTCCTTCTGTGTTAGCTATGTCAAAGCCTAGTCAGAAACTTAGTGATATTGTGGAAGATTCTAAAGTGTCTGTTGAGATTAAGAGCTCAGAGTCTGATAGCGTCTTGGAGAAGTACTCTCCCTTCATTTCTGAAGGTTTTGTTTCACTTTCTAGTGATATTACCAACTTGAAACCTGTGAAGATTTTGAGAGATACTGGGGCTTCTCATTCTTTAATATTAGATGGCGTAGTGCCTTTGTCTGGGGAGACCTCGTGTGGTAGTAGTGTTTTGCTTCAAGGTGTAGAGTTAGGTTTTGTTAATGTGCCTCTCCATTGTGTTTATTTAAAGTCAGACTTAGTAACTGGGCCTGTCACCATTGGTGTTAGACCGGAACTTCCCATAGAGGGCGTGTCTCTCATTATAGGCAATGACTTGGCTGGAGAGAAAGTTAGGGTAGATCCCTTAGTGTCCAGTATCCATGATAAAACAGGCGATGCTGAGACTATTCAACAGGAATTTCCTGGTATTTTCCCTTCTTGTGCTGTAACTCGTTCAATGAGTAAGAAGGTTTCTGATGTTGCAGTAGTTGAGGATCATAATAGTCCAGGGTTAGGTGACACTTTCTTGGCTCATGATACAGAGGATGTCGGGGGTAAGTGTGATCTTTTGAGCAATCCTGTAGACTTTGATAGTGATAGAGTTGTTCCTAACAAAGGTACTTCTTTGGCTGACATGATGAGTAAATTATTTTTGTCTAGAGAGGATCTTATAGTAAAACAGGAAAAAGATCCTGAAATATCCTTATTATGTAATCGGGCTTTGAGTGAGGAAGAGGCTGAGAAAGTCCCGGTTTGTTACTTCCGTCGGTCAGGTGTGTTGATGCGCAAGTGGCGTCCTCCTGATGTGTCTCCCAAGGAAGACTGGAAGGTTGTCAATCAAATAGTTGTCCCACCGAGGTATAGGCAAGATATTCTGAGTTTGTCTCATAATGTACCTATGGCAGGGCATTTAGGTGTGACCAAGACTTATAACAGGATCTTATATCACTTCGTTTGGCCCAAGTTGAAACGGGATGTGTCAGGTGGTAGGGAAACCTAATCAGAAAATCCCTGTTGCACCTTTGCACCCCATTCCAGCATTTGAGGAACCATTTAGTAGAGTCATTATAGACTGTGTAGGTCCTCTACCCAAAACTAAGTCTGGGAATGGGTATCTTTTAACTATTATGTGTGCTTCCACACGCTTTCCTGAAGCCATTCCACTCAGAAATATTAAGGCCCCTAACATAGTCAAGGCTTTGGTTAAACTTTTTACACTGGTTGGTCTTCCAAAAGCTGTCCAATCGGACCAAGGTTCGAATTTCATGTCTGGTATTTTTCAACAAGTCATGTACCAGCTCCAGATCAAGCAGTATAAGTCTAGTGCTTATCATCCAGAGTCTTAGGGTGCTTTAGAACGTTTTCATCAGACAGTGAGGAATATGATGAGATCTTATTGCTTTGAAAACAAAAGAGATTGGGACGAAGGTATACATATGTTGTTGTTTGGCGTTAGAGAATCTGTACAAGAATCTCTTGGCTTCAGTCCCTTTGAACTTGTGTTTGGACACACTGTAAGTGGTCCTTTGAAAATTTTGAAAAACTAATCTTTGGACGAAGATTCTATAGTGAATCTCTTAGAGTATTGTCTAATTTTAAGCAAAGGTTGACAAGGGCATGTGAATTGGCAAAAGAAAATTTGGCCGTTACTCAAACCAAAATGAAAACATGGTATGATAAAGATGCCCGTACAAGAAATTTGATCCATGTGACAAAATTTTGGCTCTATTACCAATTCCGGGTCAGCCTTTGCAAGTTAGATATTTTGGACCTTATATTGTTGAGAAAAAGGTCAATGATGTTAACTACATTGTACAAACTCCAGGGAGGCGCAAGAAAACTCAATTATGTCATGTTAATATGCTTAAGAAATATGTAGATAGAGAAAAGAGCAAGACCTCTCAACCTATCGCTACTTTGGCCTCTGTTCCATCACAAAGTGAAAGTACAGCTGATATTTGTAAATTAGACTTAGATGGTGGTGTACAAGATGTAGGTTTAGACTTTGGTGTTAAGTTACGGAACTCAGATGTGCTCGCGAACTTGGACAAGAAACTATGTCATCTATCGGAAAAGGAACGAAATGAACTGATACACCATCCGGATACACCAGGCAAAACAGATGCTATCTATCATGACGTGGATGTAGGCAATGCACCACCTGTCAATCAACATCCTTACCGTGTCAATCCTTTGAAAGAAGAACATTTAAAGAAAGAAATTCAATACATGTTGGACAATGATATTATTGAAACAAGCAAAAGTGAATGGAGCTCTCCATGTGTTCTGGTACCAAAGCCAGACAAGACATACCGGTTCTGTACTGACTTCAGAAAAGTAAACTCTGTCAGTAAAACAGACTCTTATCCAATTCCAAGGATTGACTCGTGTATTGACAAAGTTGGCAAAGCCAAGTACGTAGCAAGTTTGACCTGTTGAAAGGATATTGGCAGGTGCCATTAACAGAAAGAGCTAAAGAAGTGTCGGCATTTGTAACCTCACAAGGTTTGTACCAGTACAAAGTTATGCCGTTTGGTATGAAGAATGCCCCGGCAACATTTCAACGTCTTCTTAACAGCGTGATATCAAGCCTGGAAGGCTGTGATGGATACACTGATGACGTCATCAACTACCACGACACGTGGGAAGACCATCTACGCGGGATTCGTGAATTCTTCGAGAGACTCAATACCATGAAATTGACTGTAAACTTATTGAAATGTGAATTTTGTCATGCAACTGTTGAATTTTTAGGCCATGTTGTAGGACAGGGGCAAGTTAAACCTGTTCAGACCAAAGTAGAATCAATCATAGATTTTCCATCTCCTGGAAACAAGAGAGAGCTGATGAGATTTCTTGGTATGGCTGGATACTACAGAAAATTTTGGCAAAATTTCTCTGTTATAGCAGCTCCACTTACTGCTTTGTTAAAGAAAAATGTAAAATTTGTCTGGTCAGACGAATGTAAGTCTGCCTTTGATAAATGGAAAGCCATACTATTAAACTCACCAGTTCTGATTGCTCCAGATAATAAACAGTTTAAACTGTTTGTTGACGCCAGCGATGTAGGTGTTGGTGCTGTTTTGATGCGAGAAGGTTCTGAAAAAATTGACCATCCAATTTGTTATTTCTCGAAAAAGTTTGACAAACACCAGACAAACACCAGCATTGATTTTGGCTTTGAACCAATTTGATGTGTATCTCTGTGCACTACAGTTGTGCCTGTGTTGGTCTTCACCGACCACAACCCTTTAACATTCATTGGGAAAATGAAAAACAAAAATCAAAGAATTCTCAGGTGGAGTTTGACTTTGCAAGAGTACAATCTTGACATCAAACATATCAAAGGGATAGACAATATTATAGCTGATGCTTTATCAAGGATTTAAATATTACTTGATATGTCAAGAAAGTTTCCTTTTCAAGAAAACTTTCTTTTCTTTAAGGAGGGGTGTGTTATGTATGACACTAAATACATGTAGTTATTAAATAAGGGAGATAACTCCTATAGCTTTACTATCAATACATCCTATAAAGTTCATATAATTAATTTAGGTTATAGAACTTTCTAGAATAGTATCATGTATATAAACAAATATGTTTGTAAACATGTTGATTATAAGTAGGGATCTAGAATGATCTATTTCCAAAAAGCTCTGTGTGTTTATTTGTTTACTGTTTTTAGTTAGATATTTCTCGAAGTAGAAGGTTCTCCAATATTCTTGAATTAGGGTTTAGCTATATATACTCCAACTGTCCAAAGCTAATCAGAACTGTAATGAGACCTGTAATGAGACATATCAAGAATTGTACAGTGCCATATTAGATTCTATTGGGAGAGCTATTGTGACTTTATCTGTGGATTATTACAACACTTTGTGTGGATTTATTCATACTGCCTGGAACTTTACAAATTATCTGTGGATATTTATTTTCCTCGTGGATTTGTGATTATTGGTAATTTGAAACCTGGAAGGATCAAGGATTATACCACGACATTCGCATACAGATAAGTAACACTTTAAATCATCGTATTACTCTTGTATCACCACCAATTACTTTAGATATTGTAAACCATCTCTGTATAATATTGTATATATAATTAAATTGGTTTTTGAATTTAGCTGCTGATTTCTCATTTCTGTTATTCTGGGTCATAACACAGTTATATAAAAAATCCTCTTGTTTGTACCAGAACTACATGATATACCAGTTATATAAAAAAAAATCCTCTTGTGTGTATCAGAACTATATGATATACCAGAAATAAAAAAAAATCTTCTTGTTTGTATCAGAACTACATGATATACCAGAAATTAAAAAAAAAACTCTTGTTTGTATCAGAACTAGATGATATACCAGTTATATAAAAAATCCTCTTGTTTGTATCAGAACTAGATGATATACCAGTTATATAAAAAAAATCCTCTTGTTTGTATCAGAACTAGATGATATACCAGTTATATAAAAAATCATCTTGTTTGTATCAGAACTAGATGATATACCAGTTATATAAAACAAATCATCTTGTTTGTATCAGAACTAGATGATATACCAGTTATATAAAAAAAATCCTCTTGTTTGTATCAGAACTACATGATATACCAGTTATATAAAAAAATCCTCTTGTTTGTATCAGAACTAGATGATATACCATTTATATAAAAAAAAATCCTCGTGTTTGTATCAGAACTACATGATGCACCGGAAATAAAAAAATCCTCGTGTTTGTACCAGAAATAAGCGATATACCAGAAATAAACAAAACATTCCTCTTATTTGTATCAGAACTAGATGATATTCCAAAAATGTTAACAAAAAAAACAAAAAACAAAATCCTTGTTTGTATGAGAAATAAATGATTTTTCGAAACAAAAAAGAAGACTTTAGTCAAAACTTTAGTTTTTCTAATTATATAACTTATATGAACAATTCTGATTTAAGTCAGTGTTTGAGTAAAGTTTGTTTCGAGAAATCGTAAATAAATGATATACCGGGGTCCGATTTCTCGAAAGAAAATTGCAGACTTTAGTCAAAAGTCCTTAAAAAGTTATTTTAATTTTTTTACTTAAGTTTGTTTCGAGAAATGGAGGCCAGAAATATAAAAAAAGATATCTTGTTTTTAATATGAAAAATCCCCTTATTTGTATCATAAATAAATGATATACCAGCAATATAAAAAATCCCTTTGTTTGTAACATAAATAAATGATATACCAGAGATATAAAAACAATCCCTTCTTTGTAACATAAATAAATGATACACCAGAAATATAAAAAAAACAATGGTAGCCAACAGTTAAACTGATGCTTTCTTTTACATTCATATATATTTCAATTAATGATATCATTTCTATTTATTTTCCAATTACTTTTTTTTTGCTTTATTTTTCCCTATCCTTAAGATATGTTATCTCACTTTTTTGTTTTGTTAGTACATTGCACCTTTTGTTTGTATTCATATATATCCATGTAACTCTTCGTTTACGGAGGAATGAAGATATGAATGAACGATTGTTTTATCATTTGTTTGACTAGGGTGGTAAATATGTCAAGTGTTGCTGCTCAGTGGTCAATCGTGAAGTGTAGTTCGGACATCCAGGCCAGATTGAAGGATGCCGCAAATACCACACCAAAATTGAAGGCTATGGTGCAGGAATTTGTCGAGTGAGTCACTAAGCAGTATATATGTACTAAGGGACATAATCACAATTATTCAAGTAAAAACATAGATAATATACCTTAACAAAAAAAAATCTTTGCTTTCCTTGGAACGATAATGAATAAAAATACTAATATGTCAATAATTATATGGTTAATCTAAATTTCGCTTTTTGTTGATGAAAACCTATTATATTTGCAGATGACCGCGAGATACGGCTAAACTGGTTACTATTAACACAATAAGACTGCCAATATATATGACAGCTAACTTCATTTTCCAGGGCAGCACAGAATGGTGAGCACATCAAACAAGGATGGGCCGATATGGCGTATGGAGTTTCCAAAATAGCAATGACAATTCTGACCTTCATTCAACATCGTGAACTTTGTAAGGACAGTCGACGGGGAATTATTATTAATTGTGTAAGTAAATACACTTAAGCGCCTTGATTTAAATTGATTCAATGCAACTATGATTTTAAAAAGGACGTCCTGTTTAACATATCCTCATAAGTTGTAGTGTAGTTTCACATATCCTCATATATTGTAGTGTTGTTTCATATATCCTCATATATTGCAGTGTTGTTTCATATATCCTCATATATTGCAGTGTTGTTTCACATATCCTCATATATTGTAGTGTTGTTTCACATATCCTCATATGTTGTAGTGTTGTTTCGCATATCCTCATATGTTGTAGTGTTGTTTCACATATCCTCATATGTTGTAGTGTTGTTTCGCATATCCTCATATATTGTAGTGTTGTTTCACATATCCTCATATATTGTAGTGTTGTTTCACATATCCTCATATATTGTAGTGTTGTTTCGCATATCCCCATAGGTTGTAGTGTTGTTTCGCATATCCTCATATGTTGTAGTGTTGTCCAGGCTATGTCAAAACAGATCTGACATCAAACCAAGGCCAAAAGACTCCAGAACAAGGTATAATGTCAACATCTCGTTTTATCAATCCAGCCATAACGGATTAAACATAACTGAACTGATAGAGGTACATTTTATATAACGATTTTTAAATGGGTATATCCATGATATAATTATAGTTCATGAATATACAGATAATTTCAAATGCATATGTCCATGTGTATAATGATATTCTATATAAACAATGGTAAAAGAGTATATCCTTGATAAAGTTATATATGTCCAATCCTCCTTGAGAAAATGTGAAGCCACCATAAAATCAAATTTACATGATTATTGTTTTCGTTATTGAACTGTGTATTTGATCCAGGTGCGGACACTCCTCTATATCTGGCTCTCCTTCCTCCCACTACCACGTCACCTAGCGGAGAGTTTGTATCAGACCGGGAAATACTCAAGTGGGGATAACTCTACGTTATAGTTCTTTCAATTGTTTTTTTCTACGTTAGTGTCTCACGTGTAACATGTTTTATTCATGTTTTAGTCTCCAGGAGTATCATTGTTTACTAAGTAAGAGCGTAGACTTCATTTGCTAGATCTGCAATGTGTGATACAAAGATATGATTACCAGTACATCAATGATATTCATAATATATTTGATATGGATATAAAGGCAAATTATGCCTGCGTCCATTAACTAACTATGTAACTGTTTACTTTCCGTGCCATAATAGTATAGCCTTCCTTTGTACAGAGAAGGCTACGTTCCGTGCCGTAATGAGAGTAGCCTCCCTTTGCACAGAGAAGCACGAGCGAGACGATTCAGATCTAATGCTGTTTTCTCCATTAAAGGAAAGATAGCAGAATAGAATTCCATGTGTCCTGACTGACATTTTATTGACCCTCCTTGTTTGAGCTAACACTGTTTGTAGAGTTTGTGTAACCCTTCCCTCGTCTTTATGACGTACTAGATTGTATAGTATTAACAAAGCCTTTACTTGCTAAGAGTATTCCTTGGTTCGAAAACCTTGTAACACAATTTTATCATTTTTCAACGAAGGGTATCTTTACATTTTCTGTTAAAGAAACACAATATTTCGGAATTAAGCTGTAGATGAGAGTTACGTGAAAGAAGAACTGAATTTATTTCAGTTTTATTTCTGTTTATACTCACCTTGCGTCTTGGAGATAAATAAGTGATTTGAAATCTCTGTGCATTTGTTTCATAATGACACTGAAACCAAAACTGCAAAATAAATAACGAAATACCAATGTAAATAATTACAATAATGAGTTTGGTCCATAATACCTCCAACAAGTGATTATTACATGCTACCAAAATTATGCTCAAAACACCACTAACGTATTCTTATGGGCATTTTAAGTATGCATCCTATGTGTGAAAGAACCATATATTTATTCTAATCTCCAAAAACTAATAATATTTATTCGGATGAACAATAAATTACATAAGCAAGATTAGAGCTAAAAATGAACTATTGTCGTTATTTCAAAATACATAATCATTACATCTTTAAGTATATCTTCCTTATAGCTTTTATCAATAAAATTAGCACCACTGGTCGGTTAAAGCATAGTTTGATCGTTTTTGAAATAAAATTTGATGAAATAAAAGCCTTGCCTTTGTGTTTTGAGACACGCTGTAATAAGTTGTTGCCGTTCTTTTTCTTTATGTTGTAATTGCACTATAATTATTTTCATACTAAATTCGACTTTCTGATTGGCAGATACTTTTTCTTTATAAACTATGAAGAAAATAATCCGAGAATGACGTCACAATAGAGATGTCGATGTTGCGTATTGATTTAGAAAAAAAATCCCTTGGAAAGTCAATGGAATCATACGTTTAAACGTGTTTTATCAAATAGTCTGGGAAAAAACTAATTATAAGCATTGATGTTACTTTTTTTTAATTCATCGGGTTATTAAATGAATTTTGTTAGCAAACCTATGGGAGAATCCGCTACGCGGATTCACTCAGTAGGCAAACAAAATTTCTTTCATACCCCGATGAAGTTAAAAACATTGTGACATCAATGCTTAAGTGAAAGAAATGTTCAAGAAATTTCGAGTTTGGAGCATTCTTTGAACATTAACGATACGGGATTGGTGATACAGTGGCAAACTATCTGTGTTACCATTTACTCATTGTGAAATAAAATATGTGTCTTTTTCAATTAAACCTGATAGCTTATACGGAATTCATTATTATAGCAACTGGTTAATAATTAATTTAGTATGCAACATATGCCCTACCCATTTAATATGATACAGAAGTACGTGTAAACTCGACAATACGTATTACAGTGTTATTACGGTTGAAACTTTACCCGTTTTCCATTACATCAAATTGAACGTGAGTTACAAACAAAGTAAAGTACAGGCGCACTCCACGATATCACCCGACAGCACGATCTGTAGGGACGGTTTGTCATCTAGTGATGAGCCAGCAGAGGTGTATTCAGGATGGCGAGTCCTCGCAAGCGTTCGCGGGCGCTCGTTTCTGAACGGACATGAACGGAGCCCTTTTTTGGGAATTAATACAAAACATATATATTCTGATAATTGTGCCAAAGCAAGAGACCACCACATCGAATGGGTGTTCGAGCACCACCTACCGCTCTGGAAATTTCTTGTCTCGCGAGCACTCGCCATCCTGAACACGCCTCTGTGTTTAACCTAGTACCATGTCGCTTATTGCACACTTAGTCAATGCAAATGTCATTACATCATCTGTCCAATACACACTTCCACTGACGAAAAAAAAAATTGTAATATATCGTTTTAATACGAAGATTTAGATAATTTATACAAAATAGGTTTAACTATGTATAGGAATATAGGAATTGAAATTTAGAAATTTCCGTATTCGGATGTATTCGTGAAGCGCTTACTCAATAGGAGCATTAGGGATATTTTGAACTGACAATGATTTTCTTGGATGTAATATAATCTGTTACATGTAAAACATACATCATTTTAAATATTTACCATGTTTATGTACCAACAATTTAAGCTATTTTATTGTGGTATAACTGGACAAATAATTTGACGTGCTATTTTTCTTCAATAATATCTTGTATAGCATAAATTTGGATGAATTAAGCTGTGAAAACCACGGACAAAAATATAAGATTCTTTCTAGACATTAGTGACGACCACATACTTTTTGTTTTATGTATGTTTAAATGTGTTATATCTGTATAAATAGATTTACGATTAATGGTGTCACTGTATAAATAGATTTATGATCAATGGTGTCATTGTATAAATAGATTTATAATCAATGGTGTCACTGTATAAATAGTTTTATAATTAATGGTGTCACTGTATTAATAGTTTTATAATAAATGGTGTCACTGTATCAATAGTTTGATAATTAATGGTGCCACTGTATAAATAGTTTTATAATTAATGGTGTCACCGTATAAATAGTTTTATTAAAAATTGTGTCAGTGTATAAATAGTTTTATAATTAATGGTGTCACTGTATGAATAGTTTTTTTTTATAATTAACGGTGTCAGTGTATGAATAGTTTTTTTTTATAATTAATGGTGTCACTGTATAAATAGTTTTATGATCAATGGTGTCACTGTATAAATAGTTTTATGATTAAAAAACTATTTATACAGTGACACCATTAATCATAAATATATTTATGCAGTGACACAATTAATCATAAATATATTTATACAGTGACACCATTAATCGTAAAACTATTTATAGAGTGACACCATTAATCATAAAACTATTTATACAGTGACACCATTGATCATAAATCTATTTATACAGTGACACCATTAATTATAAAACTATTTATACAGTGACACCATTAAACATAAAACTATTTATACAGTGACACCATTAATCATAAATCTATTTATGCAGTGACACAATTAATCATAAATCTATTTATACATGACACCATCAATCGTAAAACTATTTATACAGTGACACCATTAATCATAAAACTATTTATACAGTGACACAATAAATCGTAAAACTATTTATGCAGTGACACCATTAATCATAAAACTATTTATACAGTGACACCATTAATCGTAAAACTATTTAAACAGTGACACCATTAACGTCAAACTATTTATACAGTGACACAATTAATTATAAAACTATTTATACAGTGACACCATCAATCATAAAACTATTTATACGGTGACACCATTAATTATAAAACTATTTATACAGTGACACCATTAATTATAAAATTATTTATACAGTTACACCATTAATTATAAAACTATTTATACAGTGACACCATTAATTAAAAAAAACTATTCTATACAGTTGCACCATAATTATACATTATACCAGTGACACATTATTAATATTTATACAATGACACATTAATATATAAAACTATTTATACAATGACACCATTATTATTATAAAACTATATACAGTGACACATTAATCATAAAACTATTTATTCAGGCTATCACAATTAATTTATAACATTATTTATACAGTGACACCATTAATTGTAAAACTATTTATTACCCAGTGACACCATTAATATAAATATATTTATACCAGTGACACCATTAATCATAAAACTGATTTATACAGTGACACCATTGATCATAAAACTATTTATACAGTGACACCATTAATCATACAACTATTTATACACCTTAGTATGAATAGTTTTTATAATTAACGGGTGTCAGTGTATGAATAGTTTTTTTTATAATTAATGGTGTCACGTATAAATAGTTTTTATGATCAATGGTGTCACTGTATAAATAGTTTTATGATTAATGGTGTCACTGGTATAAAAGTTTTATAATTAATGGTGTCACTGTAATATAAGTTGTTATGATTAATGGTGTCACTGTATAAATAGTTTTATGATCCATGGTGTCACTGTATAAATATTTTATGATTAATGTGTCACCTGTATAAATATATTTATAATTAATGGTGTCACTGTATAAATAGTTTTTACAATTAATGGTGTTCACTGTATAAATAGGTATATAATTAATTGTGTCACCGAATAAATAGTTTTATGATTAATGGTGTCACCTGTATAAATAGTTTTATAATTAATGGTGTCATTGTATAAATAGTTTTATAATTAATGGTGTTCATTGTAAAATAGTTTTATAATTAATGGTGTCACTGTATAAATAGTTTTTATATTTAATGGTGTCACTGATAAAATAGTTTTATTCGATTAATGTGTCATGTATAAATAGTTTTATAATTAATGGTGTAAACTGTATAATAATTTTATAATTAATTGTGTCACTGTATAAATAGTTTTATAATTAATTGGGTGTCACCGTATAAATGAGTTTTATATTGATGGTGTCACTGTATAAATAGTTTTTTTAATTAATTGTGTCACTGTATAAATAGTTTGACGTTAATGGTGTCACTGTTTAAATAGTTTACGATTAATGGTGTCACTGTATAAAGTTTTATGATTAATGGTATCACTGCATAAATAGTTTTACGATTTATTTGTCACTTATAAATAGTTTTATGATTAATGGTGTCACTGTATAAATAGTTTTACGATTGATGGTGTTCATGTATAAATAATTTATGATTAATTGGTGTCACTGTATAAATAGTTTTATGATTAATGGTGTCACTGTATAAATAGTTTTATAATTAATGGTGTCACTGTATAAATAGATTTATGATCAATGGTGTCACTGTATAAATAGTTTTATGATTAATGGTGTCACTCTATAAATAGTTTTACGATTAATGGTGTCACTGTATAAATATATTTATGATTAATTGTGTCACTGCATAAATATATTTATGATTAATGGTGTCACTGTATAAATAGTTTTATGATTAATGGTGTCACTGTATAAATAGTTTTATAATTAATGGTGTCACTGTATAGATTTATGATTAATGGTGTCACTGTATAAATAGTTTTATGATTAATGGTGTCACTCTATAAATAGTTTTACGATTAATGGTGTCACTGTATAAATATATTTATGATTAATTGTGTCACTGTATAAATAGTTTTATAATTAATGGTGTCACTGTATAAATAGTTTTATGATTAATGGTGTCACTGTATAAATAGTTTCATAATTAATGGTGTCACTGTATAAATATATTTATGATTAATGGTGTCACTGTATAAATAGTTTTATAATTAATGGTGTCACTGTATAAATAGTTTTATGATTAATGGTGTCACTGTATAAATAGATTTATGATTAATGGTGTCACTGTATAAATAGATTTATGATTAATGGTGTCACTGCATAAATAGTTTTTCGATTAATGGTGTCACTGTATAAATATATTTATGATTAATGGTGTCACTGTATAAATAGTTTTATAATTAATGGTGTCACTGTATAAATAGTTTTATGATTAATGGTGTCATGTATAAATAGTTTTATAATTAATGGTGTCACTGTATAAATAGTTTTATAATTAACGGTGTCACTGTATAAATAGTTGTATGATTAATGGTGTCATTGTATAAATAGTTTTATAATTAATGGTGTCACTGTATAAATGTTAATTTAATGATGGAGCACACATTGGCTTCTTGGGTTTATATCATAAGAATATTTGTGCTGTGTTTTGTTGATTATTTGTTTTCGGACCGTTGATATTGGGTTAAATTAGAAGGACACAAAACAAAGAGTTCGATTGGCTTGTACTCGTTTCTTGTAATGTTAATTTGAATTTGGTTTTCATATCATAAATTAACAAAATAGTGGCACATTAGTAAGAAAGTAAATTTAAATTCTCTGGTATTGGTAATCGAATATAGACAATATATGGTTTACAGGTAAGCCGGATGTAATATAATGTATTATCACAGGTAAATATACTGGACAATGAATTGAACGAGGGTACATCTACCCACGCCTATGACGTAACTAATGCCCATAGAAAGTGTTGAGATTAAAACACTAGACATGTAATCTTGGCATTGTGCTAATCGATGTACTTATTTAAGGATTAACTTGAATATATTTTTATATTATGGAGATATAACACCAAAATCTATCTTATAATTCAATTTACTGAAGATGATCTCTTCAATATTCAAAATTTATTTCTGGACTCTTTTGTCTATAAAATCACTACGCCGTCATCTCAGTCAATCAGAAGCGGCGTTACAAACGGCGACGCCATTTTTTCCTTTATTGGCTGATAAAGTAAATGTTAAGCCAATGAAAATTCTCGTAACAGCAAAATGGAATTATATAAGACTAGCTAGTGAACAAAGAAAACATGTATTCTCTGTGATATTAACCACTTGTACTCATTTTACTGCACTGTGAACTCAAATATCATGATTTATGGAAGTACTGCCAAAATTAATTTTGAACTCGTACTTTTTTGGAGTTTGTACAATTAAATTCTATGCATTGTAAGTATTTTCACTAAAAATGTTGCTGCTTTTTGTCGTGAATAACGTATTAAAAGTTCTTCTTGAGTCATGAGTATGGAAATTATGGCACATATATTTTCAAAATCTCTTATGAATTTCGTGTCGATGTTAACAGTAATACGTATTTAATTCTTTATTATGGTTAAACCTAGAATTGTGATTTTATGGTTTATTGTTATTTTTTCGATATTGTGAAGGTATCAAAAAGCTGATTCAAGTCCCTTATCAAGCAACAACAAAAGTCGTTGACCTTGGTCGTATACAAGTGGAGACGTCAATCCTCAAAGCAATCACTTGTTGTGAAATGAATACTGTTTGAAAACTATTACCTTTTCACCCATTTATTAACTTTTAATATGACATCATCTTATTAAATCAATCTTTCACTGATTTATGAACTACACATCTTATTTAAGATTTTCAAATAGAATCTTTTGAATTGTATTTTTTATAAACATCTAAATACTAAAGCATTCAGGGCAGCTTAATATCCAAAACTGTTCTCATCATACCGAGCTAGACATCCTAAACATGCCAATTGGTAATAGCGAAATACAATTTAAATACAAACCACTTTTCTTTAAACAATGGTGTATATATGGAATTATATAGTGATGAAATATATTACCTTGAAAAGAATATAACAATCAATATACACAATTGAATACCCTTGAATGGTTGTACCCTGCAATAATCCCAAAAGCGAAGGCAGTTTGCTATTTTTGAGTTTT
This sequence comes from Argopecten irradians irradians, assembly GCA_004382745.1. Lineage (NCBI taxonomy): Eukaryota > Metazoa > Mollusca > Bivalvia > Pectinida > Pectinidae > Argopecten > Argopecten irradians. The sequence goes on along the minus strand of SAYR01037830.1, from coordinate 73,199 downwards.
GGGAGGGTCTGCGTTTTAAGACATAAACAAATAATTGATCAGTTTACCACATATATCTGGAAAAGATAGGGCATTGAAAATTAAATTGATTGCACTATTAGAGCAGTAAGTATGATTGTAATAGAATGAGAAAATGTAGAACGAGAGAGGATAACATTGATTTAAAATCTATATTATCTGATATAATTAACATTATCGATGATAATTAGCATTATTGATGATAATTAGCATTATTGATGATAATTAGCATTATTGATGATGCTAATTTGTTGATGCGCTATAATGGAAATATATGTGAACAAATGTGTTGAATGAAATGTGAGTTCGGTTATTAAAATATCTAAGTCATAGAACACAATGTGAAATGGAGATATATAAGAGAAAAAAGAAGGATACGTATTGAATGAAAGATGAGTAAGTAAGAGAGTGATGAACATGTACAAGTAGTATGGAACGACAGACCTGTCTCATACTATATGTGTGTTTATTACATTATATGATTCTATCATATGATTTGATTATCTTTATTTAATTTGATTTCATCTTTATTAGATTGATTTTACCATTATTTGAGTCTACTTAACATTATTCACAAAAATCATTAATTCATTACATATATTCTTTATATGGTTATACTTTTCCATTTCATGATTGTACTTTATCATTATATTGATATGCATTTTCATTGTGTGATTGTACTGTTTAATTGTATGTATGAGTGATGTAAGCGCCACTACGACTCCGATTTTTCCATGGGTTATTTTCTGTCTTGTTTCGATACAAGTACTCATTTTAGTACACAAGAGACAATTTACAAACTTGCAGTGTTTACAATAGCAAGAGTTCCAATGCCTCAAGTCATATAAAGGAAAGATATAACCATATAAAGTATATATGCAATCAAATACTGATGTTTGTGAATAATATTTGATTTTACTTTGAATTTATTTTGGCATTTCTTTCGGATTATTAATATGCTAGCTTTACACCGCTTATATCTCATTATGAATGTAAAGTAATAATGGTATATCAATTCAAATAAAGATGAAATCAAATAATATAACGATAAATGAAAATGATGATAACATCAAATAAAACAATGATAGATATCAATCAAATATATATGTCACCAAATCGCGTCATTGTGAGATCTATTTACATAATAATAAAAGAAAATAATACCATGACAAATGAAAATAAGATAATGGTAGAAGCAAATGATACATTGGTCAAATCAAATCAACTATTATACCTTTTATTGATAAGTTCAAATCTTATATGATAAAACCATATAATATAATGAAAACACCTTATATTATAGTATACGAGACAGCTATGGCGCTCCATAAGTAGTTTGAATGCGAACTATTTTATGTAAAATGAGAGTAAATCTAGAAACAATGGTAACACGTGCAACAGCTTTACCTATATTATAGGTAAAGTAGTGGCATTAGTTAATAGTCAGAACTTATGGAAGTAGAATCATTGAGTAATCTTGACTATCCCCGCCAGAAATCTGTAATGGAATTGACTGCTACAATAGCCCGATTTATATCCTGTACAATTCCTTTTAACCTTTCCGAACATGACACGGCTATATGTTCCGAAAATCTTAAAGTGTACACAAGGGCGATTATATCTGGATCTGCGGGGAACACGTTATAGATCCACCTTAGGCCACGTATTACCATATTATATCTACATCTGCAGTTAGACATTATATATCCACCTTAGGGCACGTATTACTTTATTATATCTGGATCTGAAGTTACACGTTATATATCCACCTTAGGGCACGTATTATCATATTATATCTCGATCTGAAGGTACACGTTATAGATTCACCATAGGGCACATATTACCATATTATATCTGGATAGACGTTATAGATCCACCTTAGGGCACGTATTACTATATTATATCTAGATCTGCAGTTAGACGTTATAGAACCACCATAGGCACATATTACCGTATTATATCTGGATCTGCAGTTAGACCTTATATATCCACCTTAGGCACGTACATTTGTATATCCGGATCAGCAGGTGGAAGTTATAGATCAACATTAGGGCACGTATTACCATATAATATCTGGATCTGCAGGTATACGTTATAGATCCACCTTAGGGCACGTATTTCCATATTATATCAGGATCTGCAGTTAGACGTTATAGATCCACCCTAGGCACGTACATTAGTATATCTGGATCTAAAGTTACACGTTATAGATTCACCATAGGGCACGTATAACAATATTATATCTGGATCTGAAAGGTTGACGTGATAGATCCACCTTAGGGCACGTATTACCATATCATATCTGGATCAGCAGGTAGATGCTATATATTCACTTTAGGGCACATATTACCATATTGTATCTAGATCTGTAGGTAGACGTTATAGATTCACCTTAAGGCACGTATTACCATATCATATCTGGATCAGCAGGTAGATGTTATATATTCACCTTAGCGCACATATTACCATATTATATCTGGATCTGCAGGTAGATGTAATAGATCCACCTTAGGGCACATATTACCATATTATATCTGGATCTGCAGGTACACGTTATATATCAAACTTAGATCACATATTACCATATTATATCTTGATCTGCCGGTAGACCTTATAGATCCACCTCAGGATACATATTACCATATTATATCTGAATCTGAAGTTAACCGTTATAGTTCCACCTTAGGGCACGTTTTACCATATTATATTTGGATCTGCAGGTAGACGTTATAGAGCCAACTTTGGGCACGTATTACCATATTATATCTGGATCTGCAGGTAGACATTATAGATTCACCTTAGGGCACATATTACCATATTATATCTGGATCTGCAGGTACACGTTATAGATCAAACTTAGATCACATATTACCATATTATATCTGAATCTGAAGTTAACCGTTATAGTTTCACCTTAGAGCACGTATTCCCATATTTTATCTGGATCTACAGGTAGACGTTATAGAACCACCTTAGGGCACATATTACCATATTATATCTGGATCTGAAGTTACACATTATAGATTCACCATAGGGCACGTATTACCATATTATATCTGGATCTGCAGGCAGACATTATATATCCACCTTAGGGCACGTATTACCATATTATATCTGGATCTGCAGGTAGACGTTATAGATCAAACTTAGAACACATATTACCATATTATATCTGGATCTGCAGGTAGACGTTATAGGTACCCGTTTGGGCACTTAACCATATTACATTGGGATCTGAAGTTACACGTTATAGATTAAACTTAAATCATATATTACCATATTATATCTGGATCTGCAGGTAGACGTTATAGATACCCGTTTGGGCACTTAACTATATTATATTTGGATCTGAGGTTACACGTTATAGATCAAGCTTAGGGCACGTAGTACCATATTATATCTGGATCTGCAGGCAGACGTTATAGATCCACCTTAGCGCATATATTACCATATTATATCTGGATCTGCAGGTAGACGTTATAGATCCACCTTAGGGCACATATTACCATATTATATCTGGATCTGCAGGTTGACGTTATAGATCCACCTAAGGGCACGTATTACCATATTGTATCTGGATCTGCAGTTAGACGTTATAGATCCACCTTAGGGCACGTATTACCATATTATATCTGGATCTGCTGGTAGAGGTTATATATTCACCTTAGGGCTCGTATTACCATATTATATCTGGATTTGCAGGTAGACGTTATAGATCCACCTTAGGGCTCGTATTACCACATTATATCTGGATCTGCAGGTAGACGTTATAGATCCACCTAAGGGCACGTATTACCATATTATATCTGGATCTGAAGTTACACATTATAGATCCACCTTAGGGCACATATTACCATATTATATCTGGATCTACAGGTTGACGTTATAGATCCACCTAAGGCCACGTATTACCATATTTTATCTGGATCTGAAGTTATTTGTTTTAGATCCACATTAGGGTATGTATTACTATATTATATCTGGATCTGCAGGTAGATGTTATAGATTCACCTTAGGGCACGTATTACTGTATTATATCTGGATCTCAAGTTACACGTTACCGATTCACCATTGAGCACGTATTACCATATTATATCTGGATCTGAAGTTAGACGTTATAGATTCACCATAGGGCACGTATTACCATATTATATCTGGATCTGAAGGTAGACGTTTTAGATCCACCTTAGGCATGTACATTTGTATATCTGGATCTGAAGTTACACGTCATTGATTCACCATAGGGCACGTATTACCATATTATATCTGGATCTGTAGATAGATGTTATAGATCCACCTTAGGGCACAAATTATCATATTATATCTGGATCTGCAGGTAGATGTTATAGATCCACCTTAGGGCACATATGACCATATTATATCTTGATCTGAAGGCAGATATTATACAAATGTAGATACCCCTTAAGGCAAATATTACCATATTATATCTGGGTCTGCAGGTAGACGTTATAGATTCACCTTAGGGCACATATTACCATATTATATCTGGATCTGCAGGTACACGTTATAGATCAAACTTAGATCACATATTACCATATTATATCTGGATCTGAAGTTACACGTTATAGATTCACCATAGGGCACGTATTACCATATTATATCTGGATCTGCAGGTAGACGTTATAGATCCACCTAAGGGCACGTATTACCATATTATATCTGGATCTGCAGGTAGACGTTATAGATCCACCTTAGGGCACGTATTACCACATTATATCTGGATCTGCAGGTAGACGTTATAGATCCACCTTAGGGCACGTATTACCATATTATATCTGGATCTGCAGGTAGACGTTATAGATCCACCTTAGGGCACGTATTACCATATTATATCTGGATCTGCAGGTAGACGTTATAGATCCACCTTAGGGCACGTATTACCATATTATATCTGGATCTGCAGGTAGACGTTATAGATCCACCTTAGGGCACGTATTACCATATTATATCTGGATCTGCAGGTAGACGTTATAGATCCACCTAAGGGCACGTTTTATCATATTATATCCGGATCTGAAGGTAGACGTTATAGATCCACCTTAGGGCACGTATTTCCATATTATATCTGGATCTGCAGGTAGACGTTATAGATTCACCTTAGGGCTCGTATCACCATATTATATCTGGATCTGAAGGCAGACATTATATATCCACCTTAGGGTACGTATTACCATATTTTATCTGGATTTGAAGGTAGACGTTATAGAACCACCTTAGGGCACGTATTACCATATTATATCTGGATCTGAAGTTACACTTTATAGATTCACCATAGGGCACGTATTACCATATTATATCTGGATCTGTAGGCAGACATTATATATCCACCTTAGGGCACGTATTACCATATTATATCTGGATGTGAAGTTACACGTTATAGATTCACCATAGGGCACGTATTACTATATTATATCTGGATCTGAAGGTAGACGTTATAGATCCACCTTAGGGCACAAATTATCATATTATATCTGGATCTGCAGGTAGATGTTATAGATCCGCCTTTGGGCACATATTACCATATTATATCTTGATCTGAAGGCAGACATAATAGATCAAACTGAGATCACATATTACCATATTATATCTGAATCTGAAGTTAACCGTTATAGTTCCACCTTAGGGCACGTATTACCATATTATATCTGGATCTGCAGGTAGACGTTATAGAGCCAACTTTGGGCACGTATTACCATATTATATCTGGATTTGAAGTTACACATTATAGATCCACCTTAGGGCACGTATTACCATATTATATCTGGATCTGCAGGTAGACGTTATAGAACCACCTTAGGGCACGTATTACCATATTATATCTGGATCTGAAGTTACACGTTATAGATTCACCATAGGGCACGTATTACCATATTATATCTGCATCTGCAGGCAGACATTATATATCCACCTTAGGGCACGTATTACCATATTATATTTGGATCTGTAGGTAGACGTTATAGATCCACCTTAGGACACGTATTACCATATTGTATCTTGATCTGAAGGCATACATTATTCAAATGTAGATACCCCTTAGGGCACATATTATCATATTATATATAGATCTGCAGGTACACGTTATAGATCAAACTTAGATCACATATTACCATATTATATCTGGATATGCAGGTAGACGTTATAGATACCCGTTTGGGCACTTAACCATATTATATTTGGATCTGAAGTTACATGTTATAGATCAAACTTAGATCACATATTACCATATTATATCTGGATCTGCAGATAGACGTTTTAGATACCCGTTTGGGCACTTAACCATATTATATTTGGATCTGAAGTTTCACGTTATAGATCAACCTTAGGGCACGTATTTCCATATTATATCTGGATCTGCAAGCAAACATTATAGATCAACCTTAGGCCACGTATTACCATATTATATCTGGATCTGCAGTTAGACATTATATGTCCATCTTTGGGCACATATTACCATATTATATCTGGATCTGAAGTTACACGTTATAGATCAACCTTAGGGCACGTATTACCATATTATATCTGGATCTGAAGTTACACGTTTTATATCAACCTTAGGGTACGTATTACCATATTATATCTGAATCTGCAGGTAGACGTTATATATCCACCTTTGGGCATGTATTACCATATACATTTAGCATTCAGTTGATTTTTACTCTTAGTAATAAGTACGCTAATTATTTTCAAAAGTACTTCTTGATTATATACACAGCATGACGTACAATAGACGACATGTACATTGTACATCAAAATCTCCTTTTTATTTTGTAGTCTAAAATGTTAAAGTATTTATTTTACAAAATTAGTAGTACTTCAAAGGTTATTAATAGATGTCAACACCACTGAATCTAGTTTCTTAAACCTTAAAGATTCTCCACCGCTGACAAATGTTTTTTTTTTCACAATCAAAAACGGCAACAGACGATTTAGTATTTTTCTTCAGTTACAAAAGTAACTTACTTTACACCATTACCACCATTGAAAAGTTTGAGCTTCTAATTTTACTTAAAGCTAAAATATGAAAAATAATTAATTGCATCC
>SAYR01037830.1:49393-66018 GCA_004382745.1 Argopecten irradians irradians | reverse complement strand
ACAGACGATTTAGTATTTTTCTTCAGTTACAAAAGTAACTTACTTTACACCATGACCACCATTGAAAAGTTTGAGCTTCTTATTTTACTTAAAGCTAAAATATGAAAAATAATTAATTGCATCCCGAAAAAAACCATGGCACTATATCCTATATGAAATGAAGTACTGCTTGCGCATGCACCAAAGGCGAAATAAATTATTCTAAATTATTTTTTGTGTTAATTAGGCTTAAATATACACGATTGAATACCAATTATTGTTCAAATGATGAAAATCATTGATGCTCTGTCGGCGGTGGAGCATCTTTAAGTCTATCCCCATCATTACAGCGAAGTGGTTTAAACTTAACTTCAGTTGATAGCATTATGAAAAGGCCAGGATGTACTTTGAATACGTTGACACCAATAAAGTAGTAATAGGCATTGGTTTCTGTTTATTATATAAAATGCAAGCAATATTCCCGCATATATGTTTCGATATCTGTCTAGATTTCAACATAAATATAATGTTGTCGTTGTTGATATTCTGTTGTTGTCGTTGATTGTATTCACGTTATTAATCGTTTAGTTACTTTTGATTACCCGTGTGTTACAGTAAGATTGTTAAATGGATTAACATTTTTGTTGTCGCCGATGGTAACCTCGCCGTTCCAGGAGGATTGCCATCCTATCCGTACTATGTTGACTAAGGCTCTGTTCTAGGAGGATTGCCATCCTATCCGTACTATGCTGACTAAGGCTCTGTTCTAGGAGGATTGCCATTCTATCCGTACTAAGCTGACTAAGACTCCGTTATAGGAAGATTGCCTTTCTATCCGTACTATGCTAACTAAGGCTCCGTTATAGGAAGATTGCCATCCTATCCGTACAATGCTGACTAAGGCTCCGTTCTAGGAAGATTGCCATTCTATCCGTACTAAGCTGACTAAGACTCCGTTCTAGGAAGATTGCCATCCTATCCGTACTATGTTGACTAAGGCTCCATTCTAGGAAGATTGCCATCCTATCCGTACTATGTTGACTAAGGCTCCGTTATAGGAAGATTGCCATCCTATCCGTACTATGCTAACTAAGGCTCCGTTATAGGAAGATTGCCATTCTATCCGTACTAAGCTGACTAAGACTCCGTTCTAGGAAGATTGCCATCCTATCCGTACTATGCTAACTAAGGCTCCGTTATAGGAAGATTGCCATTCTATCCGTACTATGCTGACTAAGGCTCCGTTATAGGAAGATTGCCATCCTATCCGTACTATGTTGACTAAGGTTCCATTCTAGGAGGATTGCCATCCTATCCGTACTATGTTGACTAAGACTCCATTCTAGGAGGATTGCCATTCTATCTGTACTATGCTGACTAAGGCTCCGTTCTGGGAAGATTGCCATCCTATCCGTACTATGCTGACTAAGGCTCCGTTCTAGGATGATTGCCATTCTATCCGTACTATGCTGACTAAGGCTCCGTTCTAGAAGGATTGCCATCCTATCCGTACTATGCTGACTAAGGCTCCGTTCTAGGAAGATTGCCATCCTATCCGTACTATGCTGACCAAGGCTCCATTCTAGAAAGATTGCAATCCTATCCATACTATGCTGACTAAGGCTCCGTTCTAAGAGGATTGCTATCCTTTCCGCACTGTATGTATGCTGAATAAGGCTCCGTTCTAGGAAGATTGCCATTCTATCCGTACTATGCTGACTAAGGCTCCATTTTAGGAATATTGCCATCCTATCCATACTATGCTGACTAAGGCTCCGTTCTAGGAGGATTGCCATCCTCTCCGTACTGACTAAGGACTTGTGGACATTAGCCTGTCCTACTGCCCTTTGTCGGTTTGAGGATAGAGACTTCCAATAGGCCATTTTAACTCGCATCGATCTGGCTTATTGTGTACTCCTTGTGTCATTTAAACAATAATCCATTCAGATGTCTCAGAGGTCAGAATGTAATCCCTGGTCGTATGGATTCAACAGCAATAGCTGGTATATCTAGATTTTTGTATATTTGCATACAGTATATATAAATTCTCATTTCTGTCTACATACAAAACTCTACAGCTCTCTTAAAAAGAATAATGGCATTTCCATGAACAATATGCGTGGTAACCGGGAAAATAGTGATTATTCATGTTTTTTATTCTTAGTCCTTAACAATAAATATTTCTGTTTATATATAATCGGGGTCCGTTGAGAAAGAAACTCCTGTACCCCTTGGAGGACCAATATTCGTCAGGGTAATCACATCCTCTCGGATATCAACATTTCTTGTAGTTACATCGATTTTAAATTGTTAAACCTATTGGTCATGGAAAGTGACGAAAGCCTCTGTTTACATAGAATTATGTACTGTTTCCAACAGTACCGCATCAAACATTTCGGGTAAGCTGAATCGCCAAAATAATTTGTAATAACCCAAAATCTGGGCTATGAATCACATAATCAGACACGTGACTTCCGGTACTTTGTTGACATACTGCTGATCAGTGCACATGGACAGCCAAACCCTGACGGTATTGTTTTGAAGTTTTATTTAAATTGGACTTCAGAAAATACCTTCATTTTGGGGTATATTGCTACATCGTATTTATAAAATCACTTGGTTATAATACACACTCGCTTTTAAGCTAAACAAATCTTCGTTGATCAAATCTGCTTTTGCAGACGACACTCTATATGCAATCACGCGATAGTTCATGAGATATTAGCAAGATTGTAAACATGACGAAAACAGGTCCTTGACGAATTAAGGGCACTTGACCATACATCAAGATTGCCTGTGGTACTTCGGTAAACCTCCTACACGTATATGTAAGGTATAACATGAAAATGCTACTGATTCTGCATGCTGCTTTATCACTAAACGGCCAATCATGGATAGCCAAAATATGTTACAGGAGAATGTCGCTAAATGGTCACACTGGGCCGGTCCACGGCCAATCATGGTTAGCGAAAATATGTTACAGGATAATGTCGCTAAATAGTCACACTGGGCCGGTCCACGGCCAATCATGGATAGCCAAAATATGTTACAGGATAATGTCGCTAAATGGTCACACTGGGCCGGTCCACGGTCAATCATGGATAGCCAAAATATGTTACAGGAGAATGTCGTTAAATGGTCACACAGGGCCGGTCCACGGCCAATCATGGATAGCCAAAATATGTTACAGGACAATGTCGTTTAATGGTCACACATGGCCAGTCCACGGACAATCATGGATAGCCAAAATAGTCACACAGTGCCAGTCCACGGCCAATCATGTATAGCCAAAATATGTTACAGGAGAATGTCGCTAAATGGTCACACTAGGCCGGTCTACTGCCAATCATTGATAGCCAAAATATGTTACAGGAGAATGTCGCTAAATGGTCACACTGGGCCGGTCGACGGCCAGTCATGGATAGCCAAAATATGTTACAGGAGAATGTCGCTAAATGGTCACACTGGGCCGGTCCACGGCCAATCAGCTGTTTATTGTATGGTTTTCAGAAAACCGATTTTTTTTCTGGGTTAATGGTAATTTCAGAGGTCAAAAGTCAAAGGGTGAACATTAATGTTTGCAGTGTTTAAAAGAGTAGAATACGATTTTTCTCTGCTTAGTACTGTATGTTGATCTTGACATTACTAAGATATCAACATCGTGACATGGGCCGCGTGACGGGGATCAATCAGGTCATTTTCGATAAACTAAGGAATTGTTGGTTTCTCAGCGTGTTTAAAACAGATTTTGAATTTTTATTATAATTTTTATTTGGGTTGTTTTCTCAGGCAACACATACAGTGCAAGTAGGGTGTTAGAATTCTGCTTGTTGCCCAATTGCATGGTCGTAAAATTGATACTCTTTCTTCGGTTGGATTTATGTGAATACAATATGAATTCAAATGACATAGGAAAAGTATGCATATGCTTAATAAGTTATCAGATTTGATTTCTAAAATTAAAATGAAGTTTGGTTATAAAATGTCGTCCTTGGCATATACATCCAGGAGTGTGAGGGTATAGTGGTTATTTCACTTACATTCTTACCATACCGGATACTCAGTTTTAATTTAAACGAGAAAACTATCAACACTTCGTGTTTCCTTCTACTGAAGGTCGCTGGCGATCATGTACGTGGTAGCTTAGAACTGTTGTTATTGTCCATTCGCATATTGTTTTTGTTGTATTTTTTCCACCTCTTATTCAATATGAACTTATATTTCCCCCGAGTAGCACTGGTCGATAACGTAAGAATCCTAGATATAAATGTTGAATGATCCCTATTCATTGTTTCTGTAGTGTATTATTTCATTGATAATACAATCTTAGAAAACGATAAGAATATAGCTGAAGGATTGAACCATGTTGCCTTTGAACAACAGATAAAAGCTTCTCGTCATTTCGGACTATATTCTTCTAAGTGATGAGGCTTGTGATGAATTCATACACAGATGTTTCTATGATACTTTATGAGATGAACCCTTTGATTTATGGTGTGAATAAATCCCTAATCCAAAGGGTTGACTAGCTATTATATAGTATAATCCAAGATAACGTTAATGATTCTTTATTGACTATGATTAATTTGTGTTCAACACCGGGTATTAATATCGAAAGATAACGGTAATGCCTCTGTAATTCCATACTACAAAACTATCATTTAAATGCCGTATTCACACCATATACATACTACAACGCAAGAAAGATATAACGATTTTGAGATAAATTAAAAATCACCCTTGTATACATTTATGAACAAAGTAACAATACGAGGTTTGGATAACTAGGCCATCCGATATTCACCGGACCACAGATTAGTACTTAACACTGGACCATAAGGTTTACCAACGACATTTACTGTTTCTCCCCGGCGCATTGGGAAACAGGAACTTAGCTCTAGAACTGTCAATGTATGCGGGTTTTGTTTGTCTTACTCATCTCGCCTATGGTCCTCTATCTATTACTGATGACCCAATGTTTCGTTATTACACGTACATCAATGTACCATCGCTCTGGTTGTATCAGTTCTTACGTCTGGATGTAGGGTAGTGGACGCTAGATAGATAGGCATGTAGCATGCCGAGAGTAATCACGTCATGGGCGGCAATCCAGACACACGTTTAAGATCCTTTCTCTTGAGATTAATTGAGAGATAATCTCGCGATGGCATTGATTCATTTCAATATATCGTCATACGCATTAATTATGATCGACAAGAGAAAGCATCACCATGCATATTTTCTTTTGAAGCCCAATTTTAGCTATTGGTTTTAGCTATAGGAGCAAGAAAGAAAATAAAGAATTCAAGTAAAAACAATTATAGAAATAATGCAGATACAAGTACTAGACTGAAACTATTAATGTTGTTTAACAAAAACACTGCCATGAGCACGAAGACAAAGGGACCATTTAATGGTACGGGTATTATCATTGTTCTCGATATTGCCTCCAAATATTAATATTACACAATCATGAATGATAACCACATATGAGATTTGACAAAAGGGGGACATCGACACATGGGCAAAGAAACTCGTTAAGGAACCAGTATTTACAGATACATTTGTGTTTGTAGAAAATTGTGTGTAACCTACCTTCCTGGTTACTATGGTGCATGGAATTGATATAAACACTGCCTCTGCCACTGTTCGAGATATATATCGTGGCTAGTACATATTCCTCTTTAGAAAACAACTCTTGTCCTTAGCATTAACAACTACGCTTTCGCAATTATCAAAAAGTAGTACTCTCAAGTTCCTACAGCAAAGTAAAATACCATTAATTAGAATTAAAACACTCTCTTTGCTAGAAATCGACCCAGTGGTTATGGCTTGCAAGTTCATCATTTGGCTAAAGAAAAGATGTTTGTTCTGTATCCGTGACGTCTATTACGGTATCTAACCGCATCACATTGGAATAATGAACTACCGAGACCCATAAACCTTAGAGCCTCCATCCCATTTAAACTTCCGGTCATCTTTACTCTGAACGCCTGTAAAGGGCCATTGCTTCAACACACTGACTTATTTGTGTATTCTCAGTGGGGCTTGGATTAATTGAGGCGTTTCATGTAACCAATCATGTTTTTTTTACAATGTTGAGATTTTGTCAGAATTAATTAATCGATCCGGATTTACATGTCCGTTTTAGTCTGTCGGTTACGACATTAGAATTGACACGCAAGTTCCTCATACGACCAGTTGTATTCTCGAAAGAAAGCCCCTATCGCCAAAGGCAATGATCACACTCATCCCTTCACATTCAAGAGAATACATGATGAGCTTTAACGGAATATATAAAGTACAACACAACACTGAAAGGTGCACAACACAATCACCTCCGTATGGAATAAACCATCAGCGATGGGCAATTCATAGGTAATTACATCCAGGCTGATTACAGGTCATGAATGCAAATCACATAAAGATAAATGGTATAAACTGATAATCCTTGTTCATGTTACATAATTAGGTCAATGCGATTTTATAATAGATAATCATTTTTTGGTTATGATAATAAAATCATCCTGCTGTGATATAACTTATATATATCAACACGTTCGTCTACTTTTGTTTTTTCCTGTATATAACTCGTGTCTATTATGTCGTTTGGGTACCTATAAATGACACCTACAGTTCACACCGTAGGGTTAGAGAGGATCACCTGTATCTTTTGTTTTACTTGATTTTTCTTATTTCCTGATTGGCTACCGTATTACCGACATTTCGTAAAGGCCATGGCACCGACTCTGGTGAGATGTCATTACTACGGATGTCATATTGTATACCAGAGAGAAATTTTCTAAGATTTCATTTATTTTTTATCAGCTTTATTCCCCATGTAAATATAAGTCATTATATCCTGGTAATATATAGACGATATACTTCCAATCTGTAATACATAGACTATGTACTTCCAATCTGTAATACATAGACGATGTACTTCCAATCTGTAATACATAGACTATGTACTTCCAATCTGTAATACATAGAGGATATACTTCCAATCTGTAATACATAGACGATGTACTTCCAATCTGTAATGCATAGATGATGTACTTCCAATCTGTAAAACATAGACGATATACTTCGAATCTGTAATATGTAGATGATGTATTTCCAATCTGTAATACATAGACGATGTACTTCCAATCTGTAATACATTGATGATTAACTTCCAATATGTAATACATAGACGATGCACTTCCAATCTGTGATACATAGACGATATACTTCCAATCTGTAATACATAGACGAATAACTTTCAATCTGTAATACATAGACGATGTACTTCCAATCTGTAATACAAAGACGATGTACTTCCAATCTGTAATACATAGACGATGTACTTCCAATCTGTAATACATAGACGATGTACTTCCAATATGTAATACATAGACGATGTTCTTCCAATCTGTAATACATAGATGATGTACTTCCAATCTGTAATACATAGACTATGTACTTCCAATCTGTAATACATAGACGATGTACTTCCAATCTGTAATACATAGATGATGTACTTCCAATCTGTAATACATAGATGATGTACTCTCAATCCTTAGGCGATTATTTACGCATGTATTTTATAAAATCCATTGTAACAGTGCTTATAAACCAATATGCTTAAAATGTAATTTTACATTTGTATATCGAAAATTATTCCATTTGGAGTTGGCTAATTTGAAATTAGGAATATTTTGTGTCAAATTTATAATGTTGCATTATAAATCAGAAGCAATAAAAACTAATTTGTTCAAATTATTCATTAATATTTCATCATTATCTTTAATTTGTTCAAATTCTTTGATGAGATGTACATATTATGTAGTATTATTTTAAATTGTTATCACAAATGAGATTTTATTTCATTCGCATTAAAACAAATTCAAAATATATATTTAAATCACTTTTATCTTTTACTGCAAACTGTGTATTGTTGTCGATCTGTATTTTGAAAAAGGTACAGATACACCTGAATGTAGTTCAGCAGACGTGATATTATCCAATAACCCAATCTACGATTTGGGCCCATAGTTTTCCATTCAGTTTTAATCAAAATGAAATATTACACACAATGTCAAACGATGTGATGATTCCAAAACGGTGGTGACCATCTTGGTCGTAGTGACAAGGGACAGAGAATGGCGAGATGAAATGTCAGTGATGTCCTTTGTCCCAGTCACCTTTCAGGTCTGGAGCAGACGACAGCGCACTTCTCTGTAATAAAATGACAGGTTGATGGCATGTCATTAGCTATTATCTCAGGGAAAATGATAGTACCGACCGACTGTTGAATCTCCTGGGCGAGGTTCTAGAAGGGGACAAATATCATAGTTTTCATGCAAAAGTAAGCATCTTCTATAATGTTATTATATTATAGATTTGCATACTAAGGATAGGAAACCTTCTAAAGGATATTTACCTATGGTTCGAAATATTCTCCCTTGACATAGCCTCTATCATTAAGGACGATTCTTTGGTATCGAAGTGGGAGCGTTTGACATTTAGAATATATGCATGAACTTGATGTTATAAAAAATCGCAAATATGCCGATTGGGACGTATTCTCGACAAAATTATCCTGAAAATGTTCTCGATCACGTTCGCTTTGCAGGGGTATCAAGAGGCAGTAGTTGTTCATATCAGTTCAGCGCATGCGCAGTTATCTCTAAATATTACATAACTGTGGTTGTGTTGATACGTAGAAAAAGAAAAAAGAAACATTGATAAGAAAGCGATAAGGTTATTGGTTAATTCTGTTGGTTGTAAGTTGTTATTTGATAAGACATGATGGGGTGTCCTAGTCACCTCGGAATCCCCCGGGAATGTACCATATCTATTATTGATTAGAAACACTAATTATCCCTTTGTTAGGTTATGAAATATCAACTGACCGTCATTCGATGCATGCAGAGGGAGCTTTTTCAGAATCGATTGTAGTTCTACTCCGAAAAAAAAACTTTCCTGATGGAATAAAACTTAGTGGAGCGGCCATTGATTGAATGTACCGTCCCGAATAGCACACGAATCGTAGTAACTCCACAGAGACTTGTACTACACAATAAGTTCACATACATTGCTAAATTAAAACATCAGGACCACGCCAATCAGCTAATGTTAGACCCTCCCACGATCTAAATAGGCTTGGTTTGTTCAATTATATTTGGTTTGATAAAGCTGTTGGTAAATGAAAATAAATATCTACTTATTAATGACTCCTTATTCATGCTAAATAAAACTTTGTCTCCCAAAAATGACTTCATATCTATTTGGAAGCAGAACGCTTTAGTCAGTTTTATTAATGTTTCTTATCAGTAATGGTTATGTAATTTTTAAAAAAAAAATGCCTTGATATTTATATTCATGCAACGCGTATTTCACACACAAAACACAACTCGCTATATAAACACAATGACGTGACTCACATAGCTTGTAATGGTAAACACTAATTATACAGCGCTATAGAACACTATACTCTAAGGTAATATCTAGTATCTAATGATCTGGTTTATATGGTATGCACCAGATAACTTATTGTTTGGTGTTTGACCATCCTCGATACTCCAGAGTTGTTATAATGGACATTTTATCCACCCCTGGACTACATGTAAGTTTAGGCTTCAAAGGAAATATTTTCAAGTCTGTGATTAGTACAGATATTTCCTCCCGATCTGCCATCAGTTTTACTATGATACAGTCCATGGGTGGATAAACGTCAATAATAGTAACCCCTAAGTATTTAGAATGGAGTTTGACGGATATATTGCATTATTGTCAATCACAGTACGCTTTTTAATGCCACTTATAAAGAAGTCTTTTTTCTCTCTTGACCATTGAGAGAATCCTTCACTGCATCCATTCATCTGGTTGAACTTTGGATCCAGAGTCGGCTGTTTTTAAGTTTGCACATAGCTGAGAGACTGATGGATTGAGATCAAGCAGTAAGGTTTATCAATTTAAAGACACAAATAATTGTTGCAGCCATGTAAAGTACAGCCTTTTGAACGAAGCTTTAGATTAAAATGTTCACATAACTGCCTCAAAAGTGATGCTTGTTCTTCCACAGGCATACCATCAGTATCCCATACAACAAAATCCATGGACATTCTAGCTGATCGAATAGTCATTTTTACACATATCGGTTAAAGTTTCTTTTAAAAGGTTCAGATGGGCACACGACAGAGTCAAAATGATCAAATGTAAGAAATATCGGTACCCAATGCACTAATTTTTTCTTTGCAAGATTCTTTATGAAAATGCTATTTACTCTTTTTTAGATGATGCCAACTGTCCTGGTTATAGATCTGTCGGTAACGCGACTGTCAGACTATATCATGGACTTTATTGTCATTTCCTTGGGATCCAACAATGACACACCTCCTTCCAAGACTGAGGAGAGCTTTCCCAACTTGATTCTCATTGTCGTATCAAAATTTAACTAACCATCGCTTTTCTATAGCATATGGAAGTTCACTATTCCCTAGTGATGCTTTCTTACAAGTGTGTGTATCCTTAGGTTCTGAGCCTTTACGCCCTAGGAATCCTTTCGGCTATGAGAATGCTAATAGATTAACCACCCATACGAATGTACATAAACCACTAAATATTATATGAAATAAAAATAAAAATTATTCTATCATTCTAAAGTTGCTCACGTGGATGATATTATGTATTTAATTATTTTCCAGTATATATATAACTATTGCATTGACATGGCCTATTTATATCATTTGCAAATGATTCGCAAACATGCTGCGATTTTTCGAGGAGCAATAGTTTATTGGTTGCGCTAATATAATAAAATTCTCTTTTTTCGGTTATATCTTATTGGTGTAATATATTTTGTGTAATCCGTTTCAACAACATATTATATATACCTGTTGTAACTTACATTTAAAAAGGCCTTTCCTTCTACATACATATCACACTATTTGATCTCATCTAGTCTGACTACGATACAATGTTCCAGTCATCAATGGGATTCTTTCTTTTCAAACTCATAAAGGTATGAGATGTGATCAGTTCTGTAGGTTAATAATTCATATGTAATAAAGATACGGTAAGACATTGATAGCACAGTATCAAGTATATTTATTTCCCAAGGGAGTTCTATCTGTAAGATTAAGGTCTTTTCTGGTGGACCTGATAGTCAGGTTTACAGGTATTGCTAGAGGACTGCCCAGTAATAAACCCCCAGTTACACGTCTATATCGAGATGGCCTTGGCTGGGCTCTACAAACTTAGCTGGACTTACTTGATTTCGTTAAAACATACATAAGACAGACACATTTCCTGAAATCCGATCATCTACGACGAATCTCTCAGAACCTCACGGTTGCCGTCCGTTCTGATTAATCGATTGCAGTTTCCGATTTCATTTCTAAATCTCTGGTGTTTTGGTGTTTGTGAGTTGAAATAAGATGAGGAAACTCCACACGCTTGGTTGATATCCCTGTTGATGAACTGTCACTGTCATTTTGTATTTGTGTAAAGACTGAATATACAATTCAGATTTGTCTTGCACGGCTTTAATCATTATTGAAAAAGACAGGTCCCGAATCAAAGTCTGGTATTGTGTTTGCTCTCCAAATGATTTCGAAATTAAGCTAGATTTTTATCCGAGAGCGCAGGCATTGTGATTCTGGTTATATTATTTGGGGATAATAAATCCTAAATTAGGATTTCCTATCCAAGACCAAGACGGCACAGGTCCTTGGTATCATCGGTCACAATGATGGAAAGACATTGATAGTCAAGAAAACGAAAACATCTTGATCTTCTTGAGGTAAAAAAACAAGGAGACGCAAAAATCCTGTTTGAAGTAGGGCACGGTGATGTACGTTGCTAATTATATTTTGGCAAACAAATATATTTAAAACATGCTTGATTTTCTATGTGGGGACCGATGTGTTATCTTTGATTTTAAATGGTTCTTTTTTAACAAACATATGTTTGTTTGTTTGTTTGTTCGTTTGTTTGTTTGATTAACGTCCTATTAACAGCCAGGACCATGTAAAGACGGCGTGCCATGAATGTGGTGTTTAGCGTGTATATGTAGTGTGTCGTGCGTGTTTCGTGTTGTGTCTCCGTGTATAGTGGAAATCTTTTCCGTTTATAGTTCTTTATCACTGAATCATGCTGCCGAATAGAAGACATCAAGCAACAAACTCCATCCGGTCACATTATACTGCCCGCGGGCGAACCAGTCGTCCTACACCCTTAATGCTGAGTGCTAGGCAGGAGCAGAAACTACTTCTTTCATAGACTTTGGTGTGCCTCGGCCAGGGTACAGAACCCAGAACCTACGAGCTCTCACCAGAAGGCCAGAAGAGAGACGATAGGAAGAATAAAGTCAAGTTATGAAGAAAAGAAAAGATAACATCCTATTTAGTCGCCGTTTACGATCATATAATAGTGGCAGCAAGTACAATTCTAACGCACGTATTTTAGTTACTAGGAAAACTGACAACAGTAAGCTTTAACTTTGGAAACCCATACGTCCAACAAAAGCCATGTATATATATATACTTCTACTGGAAATGTAAATTAACTATACGAGCTGCATTTTAGAATGTTAAGTGTTGTTTGTTAACATTATAACACCTTTGCTTTGAATCAGAATTGATCATATTACTTAATTCAAAGACATCCTTTTTACTCATCTCGTTTTATTTTTCAGAAGAATATACTTTTGGTCAAAGCAAACCAAAAAATAGTGGTTATTTTTATTTTTATTTCATTCAGGATTGTACTTTATTTTGATTTATGGCAGTAAATATGTATGATGCAATAATCACCAAAGTAGACATGGAATAAAATCAATACTTCAGATGTTCGATAACTGTCTTGGTTTTTTAAAGTAAGTAACCATTTTATATGTTGTTTCTGTTGTAACTCCATCATACATTGATGCCACTGTGACGCTATAATACCATATTGCCGGTAATGCGGACTTATTGTCATGTCGTCCTGATAAAACCCACTGTGTCGTAGATAATGGTCAAATGATAATTACCAGGGCGACATTTCAATTTCATGTAATTTCCATGACATTAACACTGTACGGACTCTCATATCATCTCATCGTCCTAATTATATCGACCTCGCTGCATCAACGATTTATTCTCGTCGTGCATAGATCTCCCGATATACATTGTGCTGCAGTACCGGTATAAATGTGTCTGTATTAACACACGATGGAAGTCATGTTGTTTTCCGCGATAGTAGACTGGTCGGGACATCATTAATGTTGCCACAATGCATGATATTCATTCCGTATGCATTGTGCTAAATTTGTCAGTGTATCGATTGTCGTGAGTCTTTCTACTGCTTAGTCGCTGTGTTAAATTCACCGGTTTTTTTTACAATAAAAATTATGTCAACTTTCAAATTTCTTAACTTTATTACAATTATTAAGAAATGGTGTATTTTGCCCATGATAACTTTCCTGGTGATATTAAGCAATTTTTTTTCACTCGTGGCAAAATATTAGAAATAAATGTATTATCTCTCCCGTCAGGCGAGTTATCATCGTGGCTTTGAATACTAGTAAGAATATTACCTTATTATCTTCGATTAACTCATTTCCATATGATGTCACATTCAATATATTTGTCATTTGTGAATTGTTTAATTATAGAATGACAAAATAATACGAATTAACTTTATGTAACAATGTTACACATGTTATACGTCCTTGATCATTGTTGAACAAATCCAGTGATAAACAGTTATCATAACCGTTATCTGTGATAGACAGTTATCATATCTGTTATCTGTGAACAGTGATAGACAGTTATCATATCTGTTATCTGTGATAGACAGTTATCATAACCGTTATCTGTGATAGACAGTTATCATAGCTGTTATCTGTGAACAGTGATAGACAGTTATCATGGCCGTTATCTGTGATGAGTGATAGACAGTTATCATCGATGTTATCTGTGAATAGTGATCGACAGTTATCATAGCTGTTATCTGTGAACAGTGATAGACAATTATCATGGCCGTTATCTGTGATGAGTGATAGACAGCTATCATCGCTGTTATCTGTGAATAGTGATAGACAGTTATCATAGCCGGTATCTGTAATAAGTGATAGACAGTTATCATAGCTGTTATCTATGAACAGTGATAGAGAGTTATCATAGCCGTTATCTGTGAATAGTGATAGACAGTTATCGTAGCTGTTATCTGTGAACAGTGATAGACGGTTATCATAGCTGTTATCTGTGAATAATGATAGACAGTTATCATAGCTGTTATATGTGATTAGTGATGAAAAGTTATCATATCCGTTATTTGTGAACAGTGAGAGACAGTTATCATAGCTGTTATCTGTGAATAGTGATAGACAGTTATCATAGCCGGTATCTGAGAACAGTGATAGACAGTTATCATGGCCGTTATCTGAGATCAGTGAGAGACAGTTATCATAGCTGTTATCTGTGATAAGTGATGGAAAGTTATCATAGCTGTTATCTGTGAATAGTGATAGACAGTTATTATAGCCGTTATCTGTGAACAGTGATGGACAGTTATCATAGCCGTTATCTGTGAACAGTGGTAGACAGTTATCATAGCTGTTATCTGTGAACAGTGATAGACAGTTATCATAGCCGTTTTCTGTGAACAGTGATGGACAGTTATCATAGCCGTTTTCTGTGAACAGTGGTAGACAGTTATCATAGCTGTTATCTGTGAACAGTGATAGACAGTTATCATAGCCGTTTTCTGTGAACAGTGATAGACAGTTATCATAGCCGTTATCTGTGAATAGTGATAAACAGTTATCATAGCTGTTATCTATGAACAGTGATAGACAGTTATCATAGCCGTTTTCTGTGAACAGTGATAGACGGTTATCATAGACGTTATCTGTGAATAGTGATAGACAGTTATCATAGCTGTTATCTATGAACAGTGATGGACAGTTATCATAGCCGTTATCTGTGAACAGTGATAGACAGTTATCATAGCCGTTATCTGTGATTAGTGATAGACAGTTATCATAGACGTTATCTGTGAATAGTGATAGACAGTTATCATAGCCGGTATCTGTGATGAGTGATAGACAGTTATCATAGCTGTTATATGTGATTAGTGATGAAAAGTTATCATAGATGTTATCTGTGAACAGTGATAGACAGTTATCATAGCTGTTATCTGTGAACAGTGAGAGTCAGTTATCATAGCCGTTATCTGTGAACAGTGATGGACAGTTATCATAGCCGTTTTCTGTGAACAGTGATAGACAGTTATCATAGATGTTATCTGTGAACAGTGATAGACAGTTATCATAGCTGTTATCTGTGAACAGTGATAGACATTTATCATAGCCGTTATCTGTGAACAGTGATGGACAGTTATCATAGCCGTTATCTGTGAATAGTGATAGACAGTTATCATAGACGTTATCTGTGAATAGTGATAGACAGTTATCATAGCCGTTATCTGTGAACAGTGATAGACAGTTATCATAGCTGTTATCTGTGATTAGTGATGGACAGTTATCATAGCCGTTATCTGAGAGCAGTGAGAGACAGTTATCATAGCCGTTATCTGTGAATAGTGATAGACGGTTATCATAGCTGTTATCTGTGATTAGTGATGGACAGTTATCTTAGCCGTTATCTGTGAACAGTGATGGACAGTTATCATAGCCGTTATCTGTGAACAGTGATAGACAGTTATCATAGCCGGTATCTGTGAATAGTGATAGACAGTTATCATAGCCGTTATCTGTGAACAGTGCGAGACAGTTATCATAGCCGTTATCTGTGAATAGTGATAGAGAGTTATCATAGCCGTTATCTGTGAATAGTGATAGACAGTTATCATAGCCGTTATCTGTGAACAGTGAGAGACAGTTATCATAGCCGTTATATGTGAATAGTGATAGAGAGTTATCATAGCCGTTATCTGTGAACAGTGATGGACAGTTATCATAGCCGTTATCTGTGGACAGTGATAGAGAGTTATCATAGCTGTTATATGTGAATAGTGATAGACAGTTATCATAGCTGTTATCTGTGATGAGTGATAGACAGCTATCATCACTGTTATCTGTGATCATTGATAGACAGTTATCATCGCTGTTATCTGTGAACAGTGATAGACAGTTATCATAGCTGTTATCTGTGAACAGTGATAGACAATTATCATGGCCGTTATCTGTGATGAGTGATAGACAGTTATCATAGCTGTTATCTGTGATGAGTGATAGACAGTTATCATAGCCGGTATCTGTAATGAGTGATAGACAATTATCATAGCCGTTATATGTGAATAGTGATAGACAGTTATCACGGCTGTTATATGTGATGAGTGATGGACAGTTATCATAGCTGTTATCTATGAATAGTGATAGACAGTTATCATAGCCGGTATCTGTGATGAGTGATAGACAGTTATCATAGCTGTTATCTATGAATAGTGATAGACAGTTATCATAGCCGGTATCTGTGATGAGTTATAGACAGTTATCATAGCTGTTATCTGTGAACAGTGATAGACAGTTATCATAGCCGTTATCTGTGATTAGTGATAGACAGTTATCATAGCTGTTATCTATGAATAGTGATAGACAGTTTTCATAGCTGTTATCTGTGATGAGTGATAGACAGTTATCATAGCCGTTATCT
>SAYR01037830.1:16047-49292 GCA_004382745.1 Argopecten irradians irradians | reverse complement strand
TGTTATCTGTGATGAGTGATATACAGTATTTATAGCCGTTATCTGTGATGAGTGATAGACAGTTATCATAGCTGTTATCTATGAATAGTGATAGACAGTTATCATAGCCGGTATCTGTGATGAGTGATAGACAGCTATCATAGCCGTTATCTGTGAACAGTGATGGACAGTTATCATAGCCGGTATCTGTGAACAGTGATGGACAGTTATCATAGCCGTTATCTGTGAATTGTGATAGACAGTTATCATAGCCGTTATCTGTGAATTGTGATAGACAGTTGTCATAGCCGTTATCTGTGAATAGTGATAGACAGTTATCATAGCCGTTATCTGTGAACAGTGATAGACAGTTATCATAGCCTTTATCTGTGAATAGTGATAGACAGTTATCATGGCCGTTATCTGTGAACAGTGATAGACAGTTATCATAGCTGTTATCTGTGATGAGTGATAGACAGTTATCATAGCCGTTATCTGTGAACAGTGATGGACAGTTATCATAGCCGGTATCTATGAATAGTGATAGACAGTTATCATAGCTGTTATCTGTGAATAGTGATAGACAGTTATCATAGCCGGTATCTGTGATGAGTGATAGACAGTTATCATAGCCGTTATTTGTGAACAGTGAGAGACAGTTATCATAACTGTTATCTGTGAATAGTGATAGACAGTTATCATAGCCGTTATCTGTGAACAGTGATGGACAGTTATCATAGCCGTTATCTGTGAACAGTGTTAGACAGTTATCATAGCTGTTATCTATGAACAGTGATGGACAGTTATCATAGCCGTTATCTGTGAAAAGTGATAGACAGTTATCATAGCTGTTATCTGTGAATAGTGATAGACAGTTATCATAGCTGTTATCTGTGAACAGTGATAGACAGTTATCATGGCTGTTATCTGAGAACAGTGATAGACAGTTATCATAGCCGTTATATGTGATGAGTGATGGACAGTAATCTTAGCCTTTATATGTGATGAGTGATGGACAGTTACCATAGCCGGTATCTGTGAATAGTGATAGACAGTTATCATAGCTGTTATCTGTGAACAGTGATAGAGAGTTATCATGACCGTTATCTGAGAACAGTAATAGACAGTTATCATAGCTGTTATCTGTGAGGAGTGATGGACAGTTATCATATCCGTTATCTGATAATGAGAGACAGTTATCATAGCCGTTATCTGTGAATAGTGATAGAGAGTTATCATAGCTGTTTTCTGTGAACAGTGATAGACAGTTATCATAGCCGTTATCTGTGAAATCCTTATGTTTGTGTTGACGTTACAGTTTCCGTTTTAGCTAACCGACATCGACGACTGATCCCTTGCAGTATGTCAACATCGGCGAGCGAGCGACCAGTTCCCCTACAGTATGTCAACATCGTCCAGCGATCCCTTGCAATATCTAGACATTGGTGAACGATCATTTTCTGCTGGAGTATGTTAACATCAGTGAGCGATCCCTTTCAATATGTCGAGATTGGCGAGCGATCAGTCCCCCTGCAGAATGTCGACATTACCGAGCGAACCCCTGCAGTATGCCGACATTAACGAGCCATCAATCAGTTCTTCTTCAGTATGTCAGCATTGGCTAGTGATCCCCCACAGTACGTCAACATTGGTGAGCGATCCCCTTCAATATGTCAATATCGGCGAGCGATCCCCTGCAGCATGTAAACATCGGCTAGCGATCCCCTGCAATATGCCAACATCGGCGAGCGATCTCCTGCAGTAAATCGACATTGGATCAACAGTCTGGCTCTTCCAATAAAACTGCCTTAAAAAGCATTTACATGTATTTGTATATTTGTTTACATACCGTTTTTTCAAGACTTTTCAAATACATCAGATATATCACAGATACATATGTATGTCATATGATTAATACTATCTTATGGCCCAGATTTTATCGAGGACACTGAGACGCAACGAACTTCAATGATAGCGGTCACATAAAAATATGAAAAGGACACCAATTGTAAAAGAGAAACATGGTTTTGATATAAACTAAATTTCTCTGGACTTAATACGCTATATGGATATTTAGCGAAACCAAAATCAATTTTGTCTTTACAGACGAATAACAGAGCAACCCTAGTTACGCAACAAAAAGGAATAAGATTTAAAGTATAAAACATCAGATATACTGACTGTACTTTCTTATCAAGGCCTTGTTGTATGAATAAAGACAATGTTAATTATCTTATATGGTTAAAGATATTGAACTATAATCTATAATCTGACGGTTGTTAAATACTTCTTTTAACTTCATTTGTCAGTAGCACAAAATTGCCTTTGAAGGAATCAATTGACAAACGTAACTGATAGTAAATTTTCAGTATTTTACAGTGTTGGACTCAGTAATGCGTTTAGCGGACCCGTTTATCAAACATATTTTAAAATTTCTGTGGAAAACGATATCTTTTTAACGATTCGTTTATCATTGATCAGATCAAATAAAAGAGTATCTTATCCTTTATCTTTGGTGCTAGTTGAAAACCAATTAAGTCAAGTAAAAATGCAAAGAAAAGATAGAGATTTCGCATTACTTTAAATTCCATATCGAATTGTGCAGTTTTTAAGAGCGTTTTTACCTCATACATTTCTATAATACTAAAAGCAGTTTTCTCATTGTACATGTTTTGTTACATATTTACTAGTAGTTTCCGTAACGTCTCTAATAACAGAAAGGTCTACATAAAACATTATGATGGTTGTTAGGTAATGGTATACCTGATGGTAAGTATACGATAAAACAGAAAAGTCTACATAAAACATTATGATGGTGGCTGTTAGGTAACGGTATACATGATGGTAAGTACACGATATAACAGAAAGGTCTACATAAAACATTATGATGGCGGCTGTTAGGTAATGGTATACATGATGGTAAGTATATGATATCACAGAACGTTCTACATAAAACATTATGATGGCGGCTGTTAGGTAATGGTATACCTGATGGTAAGTATATGATATAACAGAACGTTCTACATAAAACATTATGATGGCGGCTGTTAGGTAATGGTATACCTGATGGTAAGTATACGATATAACAGAAAGGTCTACATAAAACATTATGATGTTTGTTAGGTAATGATATACATGATGGTAAGTATATATACGATATAACAGAAAGGTCCACATAAAACATAATGATGGTTGTTAGGTAATGGTATACCTGATGGTAAGTATATGATATAACAGAACGTTCTACATAAAACATTATGATGGTTGTTAGGTAATGGTATACCTGATGATAAGTATACGATATAACAGAAAGGTCTACATAAAACATTATGATGGTTGTTAGGTAATGGTATACCTGATGGTAAGTATACGATATAACAGAAAGTTCTAGATAAAACATTGTGATGGTTGTTAGGTAATGGTATACCTGATGGTAAGTATACGATATAACAGAAAGGTCTACATAAAACATTATGATGGTTGTTAGGTAATGGTATACCTGATGGTGGTTGTTAGGTAATGGTATACCTGATGGTGGTTGTTAGGTAACGGTATACATGATGGTAAGTATACGATATAACAGAAAGTTCTACATAAAACATTATGATGGCGGCTGTTAGGTAATGGTATACCTAAGGGTAAGTATACGATATAACAGAAATGTCTACATAAAACATTATGATGTTTGTTAGGTAACGGTATACATGATGGTAAGTATACGATATAACAGAAAAGTCTACATTAAACATTATGATGGTTGTTAGGTAATGGTATACCTGATGGTAAGTACACGATATAACAGAAAAGTCTACATTAAACATTTTGATGATTGTTAGGTAATGGTATACCTGATGGTAAGTATACGATATAACAGAAACGTCTACATAAAACATTATGACTGTGGCTGTTAGGTAACGGTATACATGATGGTAAGTATATGATATCACAGAAAGGTCTACATAAAACATTATGATGGTTGTTAGGTAATGGTATACCTGATGGTAAGTATACGATATAACAGAAAAGTCTACATAAAACATTATGATGATTGTTAGGTAATGGTATACCTGATGGTAAGTACACGATATAACAGAAAGGTCTACATAAAACATTATGATGGTTGTTAGGTAATGGTATACCTGATGGTAAGTACACGATATAACAGAAAGATCTACATAAAACATTATGATGGGTGTTAGTTAATACTATACCTGATGGTAAGTACACGATATAACAGAAAGGTCTACATAAAACATTATGATGGTTGTTAGGTAATGGTATACCTGATGGTAAGTACACGATATAACAGAAAGGTCTACATTAAACATTATGATGATTGTTAGGTAATGGTATACCTGATGGTAAGTACACGATATAACAGAAAGGTCTACATAAAACATTATGATGGTTGTTAGGTAATGGTATACCTGATGGTAAGTATACGATATAACAGAAAGGTCTACATAAAACATTATGATGATAGAGGTAAAGTAATGATATAGATGCCTATATATACAATAAAGAATGAATACTATGGGTAGTAATGTAAGCTTTGCCTTTAATAGATTCCATTTAACTTTTACCTCTACTTGATTATATTGAAGCATTTAGAAATCATTGCAGTGTACAAGGCGACTGTTGTTTTACGGGTAAATAGCTACTTAAATATGTGTACACTATATTAAGTACAGAATTAATGGCCTACACAGGATCAGAGAACTAAATCAAAGCCAACCACTAAAGTTACAGTACACTTGGTTCGTGTTGCTAGGTACACACCATAACAGTCTATTTAATTCTACCTTGGGGATACACCTGTACTTTAGTGTGATCTTCAGCTGTCAGATCCTTCAGCACGATCGACACAATCACGATATAGTCACAGGTGTAAGCTTTCAAGCTGTAACTTTAAACATCAAAGTCTGCCATCTTAACCGGATCAGAAACTTTATTATCATTATCACATATACTTTCAATTATATGCTTTACCTATATGATGTTTCCCACGCGACAAATAAACATGTGGCACGCCCAGGCGTGACGTACAATTCTCCAATAGCGCTAAATGTTTTGTTTTTATATTTCAGTCATTTACATGTTTAATTATTCTCTATAATCAAAAATAACTGTACAAAGTAAGTGAGTGAAACTTTCTATAAATTTTGATAATTGAATTATGATAGTCTTGGAGTTTAGTGGAACAATATTTTTGTGTGTATTCAAATGTGGCCTTCCCAGTTGATCTCCTTTACCAGCAGTATATAGCGTTGTGTTAACATAATTGAATATTGTATCTTGGTAAACGAATAACTTCACTACAAGGATGATAAAACACATTTTACAAAGGGCCATTCCCTTCTTTTAAGACTCTTCAATGATGTATTATATACAATTAAGGATCAAAATCAAACAATGCTTAGGCCAAAAAGACTCATTTAAGGTGAATGGAATAAAAGTTAGAAATGAATCTAACAATGGTATCAGAACAGAAAAGTGATTTGATAATTGTAGTCAGCCGAAATAGAAGTTAAAAATGGATCAGTCAATATTACAGAGAAAAAAGGAGAGATGACAGGTTGTCGGTGACTAAAACAGATGCGAGAAATGATGACGTAAAGTAAAATAGGGATTAAAAAATTGTAGTCGGCCGACACAGAAAGAGGATATATTGAATAATTGTAGTCGGCCGACACAGAAAGAGGATATATTGAATAATTGTAGTCGGCCAGAAAGAGGATATATTGAATAATTGTAGTCGGCCGACATAGAAAGAGGATATATTGAAAAATTGTAGTCGGCCGACACAGAAAGAGAATATATATTGAATAATTGCAGTCGGCCGACACAGAAAGAGGATATATTGAATAATTGTAGTCGGCCGACACAGTAAGAGGATATATTGAATAACTGAGTTAGTCGGCCAGAAAGAGGAAATATTGAATAATTGTAGTCGGCCGACACAGAAAGAGGATATATTGAATAATTGTAGTCGACCGACACAGAAAGAGGACATATTGAATAACTCTGTTAGTCGGCCAGAAAGAGGAAATATTGAATAATTGTAGAGGATATATTGAATATTTGTAGTCGGCTGACACAGAAAGAGGAAAAACATGCAATGTTAGCTGTAGACGAAACTATAAACGAATCAAACAATGATACAGAGCGATAGGCAGGCATACTATTGGAACATGGTTATCTTGAGATACTAGAAAATTACTGTATGGCAACAACGTAGTAAGGACAGCACAGATTGCCAAAAACATAAATTGAAATCAACACAGGGGAAAAGAATGACTACATGAAAATTGCATAATTATGTCCTTGCAACAGCCAAATATGCTTTTGTTGGATTGTTATCAATAAGATAAAAATTGTTATTATCATCAATATCATTGATACTCATTTTGGTGGAATCTTTTTAAATAAAACTAGTTGATTAAAGGCTTTAAAAGTAAAACATTTTTACTTTCACTACCTGAAATAACAGGGTTGCTCAAAGTTGGTCTTTTGGCCTTTTCCAAGAATATTTTGAAGTCAAAGTTGAATAATATGTCTTTTTTATTCAAGAATTATTCAGTAAGTACCGTCTCAAGTGTTTAGATAGTTATTAATTAAGATTCTATGTAGGCTATTCTCATCTAAAAGAGACAACTATATCAAGATATCCCCAAATATAAAAGACGTGAGGTCGATCAAATCCTCATTTAGTGCTAATTTGAGTAAACTTCTCAAATTGGTTAAGTCCTAAAATTGAAATATCAAAAAAGTGAATATTTATTTTGTGACTGATCAGATTGCAAAATCCTTTGGCAGATATTACCACCATAATGAAGCGTTATTTATAAAGTGAAATTGAAGTTTCTTTCTTATCAAATATTTGAATAGGTCAGTTTTTCATTTTTCCATAATGAAACCGGATAGGGGTTACATAATTTTCAATGGGATAAAGGAATGATATACAAGTTCAATTTCAATTTTATAGCTAAAAATCATCAGAGTTCTGATTGGTGTACTAGCAAAATTTTATGACAATCGAATAAAGCATATTCGAAAAATTAAGATTTTTGTATTGCAGATTTATGGACTTACTCATTTTTTGGTATTCAGCCAAATTAACGTATTATTTTAGTAGTTTTTACTACTTAATAAGATGTGCATATTTAAACCATTTTTCCAACAAATGATCAAAATAACAAGTACAAAATATACAAAAAGGGATATAACATATTTGGAAGCATTTGCTTTTTTATTTTCCGAAATATTAGCTACTAAATTGGGTGTTTTGCCAAAACAACTAAGCATAACAGCACTTCAAATTGGCACGATCAGTCAACTTGACAGGTTAATATTTAGTTTTTTAGCTAAAGTTTTATCGATCAGGCATTAATATCAAAGAAAAAGCAATCCTTTCAAACATAAAACATAAACTAATATTGTTCAGGGAAAGATTTTAAAAATGTTTGCATCTAAAAAGAAAAAAAAATGGTAATGTTAGCTAAACTCAAAAGGTTTGAGCCGTTTTCATCCTTCTTTATTTCTTGGATTGACTGAAATTATTTTATCATTTTAACTTATTTGTACTAACCTAAAGTTTGTCTCACAATATACCTGATTTCATATTTCAAGTAATGCAAAAATAGCAGATATTGTACTTTAAAAGTGGTCAAAATGTTACTTCTTTATATTTTCTTATTTTTGGGTGTTGAAAAAACGACTTTTTTCATGGTAAAATACTAAGATCCTACAACCCAAAAAGCTGAAAACAAATTCTGTTGCAATTATTTGGAGGTTAGGCCTCTATTTTTCGTATTTTTACTGGACTATAAGTAATAAAGATATAAATGGGTTTTTGTACCACGGTATCATTATAATCTATATGTCTCCATAGTCGATATCGTGGAATAGAACGCTTAAAATGAACGATACATGTTTTGACGTATATATCACAAAGAATTTTGTGATAAATTAAGTACTTTAAACATATGTGAATAGTTGCTAGATTTTAACATCATTATCAGTTTACTATATGTATATTTCGAAAGAATTTGATATTCCTTACGCTGGATTATGTTCTTGATTATAATTACCCTACATATGTAGCCATTGGAGATAAAAAAAAACCTCATGTATTATAATTGTGTTACCGGTGGTAATTTACTTCGATACCTTTAATAAAATAGTGTATCCTCCATTCTACAACATAACAGGGTTAATGTCACGGCCATTCTAATTACCTAAAGGACACTGACCACGACTAATTATCCTCACAATAAGCAATATCTGTCAAGTATATCTCATACACCTTAATTGCATGTATATTTATTTACGCGTGGTATGTTTTATGGTAAATCAGTTAGGTCCCAGATTTTGTAAGGGACACATCGATTACATTCTGAACAATAAGGAATATCCCTCCGTCAAAAGACTTTGTAAGGGATACGCCGATTACATTCTGAACACTAAGGAATATCCCTCCGTCAAAAGACTTTGTAAGGGACACGTCGATGACATTCTGAACACTAAGGAATATCCCTCAGTCAAATGACTTTGTATGGGACACATCGATTACATTCTGAACTCTCAGGAATATCCCCCTCCGTCAAAAGACTTTGTAAGGGACACATCGGCTACATTCTGAACACTAAGGAATATCCCTCCGTCAAAAGACTTTGTAAGGGACACATCGGCTACATTCTGAACACTAAGGAATATCCATCCGTCAAAAGACTTTGTAAGGGACACATCGGCTACATTCTGAACACTAAGGAATATCCTTCCGTCAAAAGACTTTGTAAGGGACACATCGGCTTCATGCTAATCACTAAGGAATATCCCTCCGTCAAAAGACTTTGTAAGGGACATATCGGCTACATTCTGAACACTAAGGAATATTCATCCGTCAAAAGACTTTGTAAGGGACACATCGATTATATTCTGAACACTAAGGAATATTCCTCCGTCAAAAGACTTTGTACGGGACACATCGATTACATTCTGAACTCTCATGAATATCCCTCCGTCAAAAGACTTTGTACGGGACACGTCGATTACATTCTGAACTCTCATGAATATCCCTTCGTCAAAAGACTTTGTAAGGGACACGTCGATTACACTCTGAAAACTAAGGAATATCCCTCCGTAAAAAGACTTTGTAAGGGACACATCGATTACATTCTGAACACTAAGGAATATCCCTCCGTCAAAAGACCTTATACGGGACACATCGATTACATTCTGAACTCTCAGAAATATCCCTCCGTCAAAAGACTTTGTACGGGACACATCGATTACATTCTCAACTCTCAGAAATATCCCTCCGTCAAAAGACTTTGTACGGGACACATCGATTACATTCTGAACCCGAAGGAATATCCCTCCATCAAAAGAATTTGCAAGGGACACGTCGTTTACATTCTGAACACTAAGGAATATCCCTCCGACAAAAGACTTTGTAAAGGACACGTCGATTACATTCTGAACACCAAGGAATACTCCTCCGTTAAAAGACTTTGTACGGGACACGTCGATTACATTCTGAACACCAAGGAATATCCCTCCGTCAAAAGACTTTGTAAGAGACACGTCGATTACATTCTGAACACCAAGGAATATCCCTCCGTCAAAAGACTTTGTAAGGGACACGTCGATTACATTCTGAACACTAAGGAATATCCCTCCGTCAAAAGACTTTGTAAGGAAAACGTCGATTACATTCTGAACACTAAGGAATATCCCTCCGTCAAAAGACTTTGAACGGGACACATCCATTACATTCTGAACTCTCCGGATTATCCCTCCGTCAAAAGACTTTGTAAGGGACACATCGATTACATTCTGAACTCTCAGAAATATCCCTCCGTCAAAAGACTTTGTAAGGGACACATCGGCTACATTCTGAACACTAAGGAATATCCATCCGTCAAAAGACTTTGTAATGGACACATCGGCTACATTCTAAACACTAAAGGATATCCCTCCGTCAAAAGACTTTGTAATGGACACAACGGCTACATTCTAAACACTAAGGGATATCCCTCCGTCAAAAGACTTTGTAAGGGACACATCGATTATATTCTGAACACTAAGGAATATCCCTCCGTCAAAAGACTTTGTACGGGACACATCGATTACATTCTGAACTCTCAGGAATATCCCTCCGTCAAAAGACTTTGTACAGGACACGTCGATTACATTCTGAACACTCAGAAATATCCCTCCGTCAAAAGACTTTGTAACGGACACATCGATTACATTCTGAACAATAAGGAATATCCCTCCGTCAAAAGACTTTGTACGGGTCATATCGATTACATTCTAAACTCTCATGAATATCCCTCCGTCAAAAGACTTTGTACGGGACACATCGATTACATTCTGAACTCTCAGAAATATCCCTCCGTCAAAGGACTTTGTACGGGACACATCAACTACATTCTCAACTCTCAGAAATATTCCTCCGTTAAAAGGCTTTGTACGGGACACGTCGATTACTTTCTGAACACCAAGGAATATCCCTCCGTCAACAGACTTTGTAAGGGACACGTCGATTACATTCTGAACACTAAGGAATATCCCCCCGTCAAAAGACTTTGTAAGGGACACATCGGCTACGTTCTAAACACTAAGGAATATTCCTCCGTCAAAAGACTTTGTAAGGGACACATCGATTATATTCTGAACACTAAGGAATATCCCTCCGTCAAAAGACTTTGTAAGGGACACATCGATTACATTTTGAACAATAAGGAATATCCCTCCGTCAAAAGACTTTGTACGGGTCATATCGATTACATTCTAAACTCTCATGAATATCCCTCCGTCAAAAGACTTTGTACGGAACACGTCGATTACATTCTGAACTCTCAGAAATATCCCTCCGTCAAAGGACTTTGTACGGGACACATCAATTACATTCTCAACTCTCAGAAATATTTCTCCGTTAAAAGACTTTGTACGGGACTCGTCGATTACTTTCTGAACACCAAGGAATATCCCTCCGTCAAAAGACTTTGTAAGGGACACGTCGATTACATTCTGAACACTAAGGAATATCCCTCCGTCAACAGACTTTGTAAGGGACACGTCGATTATATTCTGAACACTAAGGAATATCCCCCCGTCAAAAGACTTTGTAAGGGAAACGTCGATTACATTCTAAACACTAAGGAATATCCCTCCGTCAAAAGACTTTGTAAGGGACACGTCGATTACATTCTGAACTCTCAGGAATATCCCTCCGTCAAAAGACTTTGTAAGGGACACATCGATTACATTCTGAACTCTCAGGAATATCCCTCCGTCAAAAGACTTTGTAAGGGACACATCGGCTACATTCTAAACACTAAGGAATATCCCTCCGTCAAAAGACTTTGTACGGGACACATCGGCTACATTCTGAACACTAAGAAATATCCCTCCGTCAAAAGACTTTGTAAGGGACACATCGATTATATTCTGAACACTAAGGAATATCCCTCCGTCAAAAGACTTTGTAAGGGACAACTCGATTACATTCTGAACAATAAGGAATATCCCTCTGTCAAAAGAATTTGTACGGGTCATATCGATTACATTCTAAACTCTCATGAATATCCCTCCGTCAAAAGACTTTGTACGGGACACGTCGATTACATTCTGAACTCTCCGAAATATCCCTCCGTCAAAGGACTTTGTACGGGACACATCAATTACATTCTCAACTCTCAGAAATATTCCTCCGTTAAAAGACTTTGTACGGGACACGTCGATTACATTCTGAATACCAAGGAATATCCCTCCGTCAAAAGACTTTGTAAGGGACACGTCGATTACATTCTGACCAACAAGGAGTATCCCCCCGTCAAAAGACTTTGTAAGGGAAACGTCGATTACATTCTGAACACTAAGAAATATCCCTCCGTTAAAAGACTTTGTACGGGACACGTCGATTACATTCTGACCAACAAGGAATATCCCTCCGTCAAAAGACTTTGTAAGGGAAACGTCGATTACATTCTGAACACTAAGGAATATCCCTCCGTCAAAAGACTTTGTAAGGGACACGTCGATTACATTCTGAACTCTCAGGAATATCCCTCCGTCAAAAGACTTTGTAAGGGACACATCGATTACATTCTGAACTCTCAGAATTATCCCTCCGTCAAAAGACTTTGTAAGGGGCACATCGATTACATTCTGAACACTAAGGAATATCCCTCCGTTAAAAGACTTTGTACGGGACACGTCGATTACATTCTGAACTCTTAGAAATATCCCTCCGTTAAAAGACTTTGTAAGGGACACGTCGATTACATTCTGAACACCAAGGAATATCCCTCCGACAAAAGACTTTGTAAGGGACACGTCGATTACATTCTGAACACCAAGGAATATCCCTCCGTCAAAAGACTTTGTAAGGGACACGTCGATTACATTCTGAACACCAAGGAATATCCCTCCGACAAAAGACTTTGTAAGGGACACGTCGATTACATTCTGAACACCAAGGAATATCCCTCCGACAAAAGACTTTGTAAGGGACACGTCGATTACATTCTGAACACCAAGGAATATCCCTCCGACAAAAGACTTTGTAAGGGACACGTCGATTACATTCTGAACACCAAGGAATATCCCTCCGACAAAAGACTTTGTAAGGGACACGTCGATTACATTCTGAACACCAAGGAATATCCCTCCGTCAACAGACTTTGTAAGGGACACGTAGATTACATTCTGAACTCTCAGGAATATCCCTCCGTCAAAAGAATTAGTAAGGGACACATCGATTACATTCTGAACACTAAGGAATATCCCTCCGTCAAAAGACTTTGTACGGGACACATCGATTACATTCTGAACTCTCAGGAATATCCCTCCGTCAAAAAGACTTTGTAAGGGACACATCGATTACATTCTGAACTCTCAGAATTATCCCTCCGTCAAAAGAATTAGTAAGGGACACATCGATTACATTCTGATCACTAAGGAATATCCCTCCGTTAAAAGACTTTGTACGGGACACATCGATTACATTCTGAACTCTCATGAATATCCCTCCGTCAAAAGACTTTGTACAGGACACGTCGATTACATTCTGATCTGAACTCTCAGAAATATCCCTCCGTCAAAAGACTTTGTACGGGACACATCGATTACATTCTCAACTCTCAGATTGATCACTCCGTCAAAAGACTTTGTACGGGACACATCGATTACATTTTGAATCCGAAGGAATATCCCTCCGTCAAAAGACTTTGTAAGGGACACGTCGATTACATTCTGAACACCAAGGAATATCCCTCCGTCAAAAGACTTTATCAGGGACACATCGATTACATTCTGAACTCTCATTATTATCCCTCCGTCAAAAGACTTTGTACGGGACACATCGATTACATTCTGAACTCTCAGGAATATCCCTCCGTCAAAAGACTTTGTAAGGGACACATCGATTACATTCTGAATTCTCATTATTATCCCTCCGTCAAATCAAAGTTACCATTATTAGCTAAGTTAAACTTCAACATTTTCTTACGTACAAAACGTGCGGACGTATACGGTAAAATACAGTAAACTCACAAAGACATTATAAGGTTCTTCCATTGATAGTTTGTTTTACAAATGAATATTCTGTTTAGAGTATATCACGTCGTACATGCGTTGTTCCTTTGTAAGTGATGTTCTAATAAATGTAGACAGATATTTCTTGGAAAAAAAGTGGAGATGTCTTATACCTCACTCTATCACCAAACCAATATTATTCTATGATATAAATGATAATCACATTCACGGGCTAATTTACAAGGTATTCATCACAGATAACTCTTAGGTGTAGAACATGTAGAAAAACAATCTGAAATGGTGTATGTTTTACAAATCATCTCTGCCATCGCTCGTGATCAATGTAGCAGAAATATATCTCCACGTTGTGTCTCTAAGAAACTTAGAAATAAATCAATAGTGTTATGTACTTAATGATTATTGTTACCGACAATGTGGTTCCGTTTCGATATTCCTGAGAAAAGGGAAAGCAACGTGATTAATTAAAGAATTAATTCTTGAAAGAACATCTTCCT
Source organism: Argopecten irradians irradians (assembly GCA_004382745.1). Taxonomy (NCBI): domain Eukaryota; kingdom Metazoa; phylum Mollusca; class Bivalvia; order Pectinida; family Pectinidae; genus Argopecten; species Argopecten irradians. The sequence goes on along the minus strand of SAYR01037830.1, from coordinate 35,253 downwards.
CGTGCTATGCATTGACATTCTGCTGAACAAAAGTATCTGATTGTGTACGATGTTCAGTAAGAATCGGGGTTTGCATTCACAAATGCATGTTTTCAATTTTGAAAAAAAAAATGTTAACCTCATTAAAGAAAATTCTTTCGGATTTATTCTGGAATTACTCTGAGAAATTTACAAATTTTCCCACTGATTAAGGTTTTCAGATCAATGTTCGAGCCACGAAATCCGTTACACACTTGCAACTTTGTAATAGACACAAATAGGCGATTTAATTTTGTGAACTTGATTTAAGAATAAAATTCCGATGTAATGGAACTATGTGAAGAAGAGCTATTTCACTATGAGTTTGTCTTTGCTCTGCTCTAGCCGTCGACATTGAACGTATCTATTCAATCAATCAGGACGGAATGTTCTCCTCGGATTTCATTAAGACGAGACGGATGAACACACGTTGTATTTATCTGAATTCACGATTTAATTTCGTCACAAATTCATTCTTTTCCTGTCGATCGCCTTCTCTTGTCTAGTGTCACGATTTTGGAAGCCGCCGTCCGGAAATTAACTGCCGTACGACCTCGTTGTTTAGACTATACATGACAATACACGGAAAGCTGTTACTTCTATAGGAGATTAATGAATGTTGTTATCAGATAGAGTGACTTTTACCTCGAGACTAATTATTTCCTTTACTTATATCTAAACAAATGTAAATAACGGAATTTTTAAAGAAAAATGACTTAATGGCAACTACGTTAAAACACTAAGGGAATAGCTACCAAGAAGACTAAGTGAGGGCTTGAACAGCCGCACCACGTTGTATAACTAAAATATACCCCAATTCTGTATTTGGTGAGTTGGTCCACAGCAAGATACATCAAAACGTTCACATCAAGGTACTTGAGCTAACTTACTTCTCCACATATCACCATACATCGTAAAACAAAACATCTCAACATACAAGCTGTAATACTATCTATAGGTGTTATTAAAAACATCACCTTTACAATAGAAGCAGACCATTTAAATAAATACGCACATGGGACTATTCCAAATGGAAATATAAGACTTTTATTTACATTGTCAGTTCGAATATCAAATAAATGTCTGGAGATATATTTTTCAGTGATGTTTAATTAATAAAATGGTATTGACGAAAGTTTTAATATTATAAATTGCACGGGAAACCGCCTTATATTTCGAATTCCGCAACATTATATGGTGTTAACAAAATTAGGTATATCTTTACAAAATTTCGCGGATTACAGATAATACACAACTGCAAATGGATTTTTTTATTATCAACCATAAATCCTAATCTTTAACATTCAGTCACATTACATTGCTTGCTGTTTTAACTATGATGCTATTTTGGAATATGTATGCTTAAATTCAATTTCACCAGAGTAATATAATCCTACGCCAATAAGATTTTATTTGGTTTAAAACACTGCGGTAAACTTAATGGCATATTCCACAATTCAAATTTATTTTCCTCAATAAATATATAATTGCTCGTAGATAACACGCCAAATATAAAGAGAAAAATTGCATATACAATTACTTCCTAATGTATGTTTGAATTTATATTGTTGTTATCAGCGAAGATTTGCATCTCTACAAGTCATGGCATCAATCATATCCTTGGACATTTACAAATAAAAATTACATGTAACAGGCCTTTGATGAGGAATTGAGTGAATTTAGACTTTTTGGCCGAGCTCTGAACATTTACTTATATGTACCAACTCAAGCATGTTCATTGCGCGCAGCGGAAGGAAGTAAATGATCAAATCCTCTTTTACGGCGAACCAAATTTTCTCTCGATTAAACTAGGACCGTCAGAAATGGACGATAAATGAGTTTTGTTTTCCGGTGCTATGAATGTTATCAGAGTATGATACATTGCTGTAACGTTATTGGTATCACTGGATTACCGTTAGTGAACTCAATCGGCGGTTTTGTTTTGGGATTTCTGTCAGCCAAGTAGAAACTATTAGGATTACTAGTTGTATCTGTCGTTTCGTGCGTTAGGCTACATCCATTATCATGTTAAACGGACTCACCACCAAAATGTTCTCTTAATAATGTCTGGTATCAAACATTTATACAAAACATGAAGTAAAATAAAAATTATAAATAGTATCCTATTCAAGATCATTAAGAAATGATGCCGAAATATGAATTCAATGTGTGCAGTAAATAAATCGCCCACGGCATAAATAAAAATATATAAAATCTTTCTATTTTTTTTCTTTTGGCAAGTTACACTTTAAAGCGAAAGTGCATTGTTACTGCTACGAACCAAAGTTGTGACATAAAATCTATGTCCGCCATCGTGTTAGGGCGAGGTGACGGTCGGTAGAGTTAGGGCGAGATGGCGGCCGGTAGAGTTAGGGCGGGGCGGCGGTCGGTAGAGTTAGGGCGAGGTGACGGCCGGTAGAGTTAGGGCGAGATGGCGGCCAGTATAGTTAGGGCGAGATGACGGTCGGTAGAGTTAGGGCGAGATGACGGTCGGTAGAGTTAGGGCGGGGCGGCGGTCGGTAGAGTTAGGGCGAGGTGACGGCCGGTAGAGTTAGGGCGAGATGGCGGCCAGTATAGTTAGGGCGAGATGACGGTCGGTAGAGTTAGGGCGAGATGACGGTCGGTAGAGTTAGGGCGAGATGACGGCCGGTAGAGTTAGGGCGGGGCGGCGGTCGGTAGAGTTAGGGCGAGGTGACGGCCGGTAGAGTTAGGGCGAGATAACGGTCGGTAGAGTTAGGGCGAGGTGGCGACCGGTAGAGTTAGGGCGAGATGGCGGCCGGTAGAGTTAGGGCGAGATAACGGTCGGTAGAGTTAGGGCGAGATAACGGTCGGTAGAGTTACAACACGACTTGTCCATATCATAATAAAAATGAATTATGCTGTTAAGCCATGTTATCTTTGATCTCAACATAATTTTCTAAGTCGACTTGTAGACATTTTGTGACAAGTTGTGTTATAAATCGACTGGTCGTCAGAATTATCTCGGCAGAGTTGATGTAAGATAATGTGATTTAACATGGTACAAAACATTCGGGGAAATTGGCCAAATGAAGATTTCTCAAAGAAATTATATAAAATGCAATGGCAGTGACTGTTTGATGATATTTTTAGCTATATATTACGTTTGGGCTGCATTGTTTTCAACAAACATTAAATTAGTTATCTCTTTCATGTACTGCTGAATTATTTACAAGTTCGTTAATACGAAATCTAGTCTGTCAATCACTCGGATAGATCCTTTAGTCTCTTTACGTATTGATTACCGAGCTGTTTATATACTGTAGTAAGACCAGTCAACCAGGTGTTTGTATATATAATCCAATGTTGTCAAACCATAAAAAGTTCTCGTCTATTTGTTTAAGTTTACACCTCCGCCTACTAAAAATAGATCAAAGGTAAAAATCCCAACTGTTATTTTGCCCTTTGATGAGTAAATGCATGTACCTTGAGATGTGAACAGAACTAACTCCTGTTTTAAGATTCACTGGAATTTGTTGAGCGTACAATGTAGTTTAAAATTATGTATTTTGATTATAAAATGCCTATGTTTCTTTGCCAGTAAGAAAACTATCAGAAACTTGTGTATGCAAGACAATGTGTCTCTGATATAGTGTTACTAATATTCTACAGATCAACACTGGTTATAACCAGTCCCATATATACATGACGGGATATTTAAACACTTAATATAACCCCTTGATATACACGCATCACTTTCCCAATGTAACAAGTCACAAATAAGTCAATTCATTTCACATGGTTTGCCTATGTTTTGATCCTAATCCTGGGTTCACAGAATTTATTATCGAAAAGATAATACAACCTATGGATTAAGAGAACGTCCTAAGAAGGCCATGTATTCAGCATAGCTGCTGCATTGGAGGTCTTATGTAGATCTACATTGGTTCATGGAGGTATTCCCTTCGGAAGGAGACTAGACCGTGGGATATTTGTATATCTTTGTGGTACAGATACGGCTTACATACAATGGAGATTATGGAGATTATGGTCTGTGCGACTTATTGTAGCTGCTACAGATTGTCTAAATATGTATATGGGATATCAACGTTATATATATTCTAGTTAACACAGGATACGAGTTACATAACATAGTAGGAATAGGTGGTTAGGAGCCATGCCTGTTTACCTGACTGTCTGTCTGTTCATCTGATATTTTTCTCTGTGCAGACGTAATAGTTTCATGCTTTATTTTTTTATCTATTTTCCTTTTTAAACGATAATGACTACTTTAAACGTAAATATAAGCATTGATTGTCATATTTTCACATACATTAATGTGTTACATACATTGGGTGTTCTAGAATATCTAGCATGGTGCGCTAACGCGCATCACTGGAAATACTAGAACACCCAATGTATGTTACATACCAATGCATGTCCAAAATATGACAACCAATGCTTACATGTAGCTATTATATTCTAATTTAATATTTTCTTTGATTCTTTTTTAGTTAAGGGCAAAAAAAGATTAAAGGATAGGGCTAAAAGTTTGTTTTGTAATGTTAACTCATGCATTGATTGACTAAAAGGACACAAGCTGACTGTTGTTATTTATTTCGTCAAGTTTGGTTACCAGATAACACACTTTAGGATCGATTAATTTCAATGAAATCTCAAACACATGTCAAGTAACAGGCTTGGTAGACATAATGATGTTAGTAATTAAGAGAGATTGATGTAAGCTTGTGTAAATTAAGATGATTAAATATGAAAGATAGTGTGTGAGCATACACAGTATACAGTATTGTTATATACTTGATGTTTTGAATAAAATGTATTTTTGGGAACAAAACAGATCATTCTTGCTTTAAATAGGAATATATTGTCCACATTTTAGCGAAGTTATACATGTACAATATGTACCTTCCTTTGTTATCGCCAAACTTCACATTCATATGAATATTGAAACATCCTTGATAGAGTTTTGAGATTTAGTGTATAAAGCCCACTGACAATGTTATTGGTTTTTAAAATTCATTGTCGTCACACTAGCTGCTTTATTTCTTCCTGTATCTCTACCAAACATTTAAATACATAGTGTCCACAGCAGCGACTTCATCTCAGCAACATCAGGAATGTTCCAATGTTATCTCAGTGCTGTCAGAACATGTTCTGTATGTAAATCCTGTGATATGGTGTTAACAAAGATCAAGGGAAAGATACATTACAGTTTTGTACATCAGCAATATTATTTTTTATCATAAGCTTTGGTTCTTCTGTACATTATTGACCACTTCTTTGATCACCCTATCAATTAACATAACTAAGGGAATAGATGGCGACCATACCTCTTAACATAATTAATACATAATAATAGCTGGATATTTATGATAACGAGAATGAACAATCGGTGTCTGAAATTACAGTTGTTGTTTTTTTGTCTTTCTGAAATGACCAAAACACATCTGAATATATTTTTAGACACTGGTCCTACAAGCTCTCTTTATAATGCAAAATTCACAGATAGTATGTTTTAATTAAAAGATGTTAGCATTGTTTCGCATTGGAAGTGGCTCTGTCGAATCGGTACACATGCTGAAATTATAAAATACAGCTGTTTTTTGCCAGTGCCGAATACATGACAACTATGTGTAATAGATATATTCTGACAATGATATAATGATATTGTCTTTACAAACAAAAGTGTTTTATGGTGGCGATATTTTCTGTTACCTCCACGACTGATGTTACCATCTTCAATCCTAAAATATCAGCTGTAAGTTGGCATGTTATCATTTTTGCTATGAATATAAGTTTTGTTCATAGATAACTTTCGTTCGTGATTCGTCAAGAACCGTAATTAGCGGAACTATTCGATAGTACAGATGAATACCTATACGATCGGTAATTCAGTCTTTCCTTCCATACAATAATATAAGGATCAGGTGGCCTAGTACAGAAGTACAGGTTGTTCAAAGTCACACAACAATCGTGCAAGCCTGTGGTTACAATTTACTACACAATATATCCAGAGATGGAAATCATTATTAACCAGACTTAAATTGGAATGTCACTAGATTCGTTATCTTTCACACCGTGTTCTCACAGCAGCTAAATGAACTTTTCACTTTATCCTATTCTGGTCCTTATGTGTCCTTTAGTGCAGGTAATTAGATCTGTGCAATTGTCCATCGGTGGCCAATAGTTAAGACTCGTTTAAGTTTCTTGTTATGATCTTAAAGTTGAGGACATGAGCAGAAACCTAAGTCTCCTGGTGTTAATCCATCGGTAATGTAAAATCAACCACTAGTCTCCGTTAAATGTCAAAAGAGTTCATTACCCTGAAATCCATCATAACCTGTGGTCAGACCGACAGAAAGCAGTCAAATTTCATTATTAAATGATTGCTTAGATTCATGAGCTAAGTGTATCACGGTATGGATCGGGTTGAACTCTCCTTTTTAAATTGAGTATTTCTTATTTCATATTTTCTGTTTATGTAATAACAAATGTTTTTACATATATTTTATTGCTGAAACACTGAAATATTAAAATGATGCTTACTGATTTAAGGTTTAAATATAAAAATGGCGAATACAACGAAATCTGCTTCAAGTTTGAAGTTAAACCGTAAAAAAATAAAGAATACACTATAGATTCCATCAACATGATTTATATTCGATGTTACATCTTTCCGTTATGGAGAGATTTTTAACATTTTTTGATACGCCAATGTCAATCTGATCAAAATACCGAGTCTTATTGTTACTACGTTTGATAAGAGGATCGGACAACATCCCATTAGGGGTCACGTTCTGGTGACCTGGAACTGGCCAATCAAATTGCTGCTGCCAAAATCTTGACTGGGTACGAAACTGCTGGATAAAGCTGTCGGCTGTATTCGTGTACGTAGCCAACTCGCCAAAAGAGCAAAACAAAGCTAAATGTATAGGTAAACTGGGGCGAAATGTCGTTGACAACTGACGTAGCAAGGTGTAGAGATATAAAGGTCATGTTGTCAGATCCTCTATTGAACGTAGTGGGTATAGGCTCTGTATTTTAATCAGATTGCGCCAATGACAACAGAATTCTGATGCGGTCACCTGTGAATTAAAGTAGAGGTTACACATCTTAGACAAAAACAAAAAAGGTCAATTTCATGTAAGTATTGATAGTTGATAGTTGTGTACTTTTACAATGTTTGTTTAAATTTACAAACAAAAAATGTCTTGAGTTTACATAGGTTACACAAATCCATATAGTTTCAATAGCTGCAAAATCAGTCATTTCAGTCTGCAACAAGACAAATATCATCGTTTTATCTCGCTACTTGTAACTACCGTGACATTACGACGTGGTCTCCGAAAACCACCGTCTAAGCCGGAAGTTCTATATCTGCACATTGTATCCGAGGCATATTGAACATAAAAGCTTTGCAGGTGATGTTGTAGAATTGTCTCTCCGGCTTCTCCTCCGCACTCCTCGTGATGTTAGCCTTATCAGTAGTACGCTGACGTGTTGCCAGGTAGTCTTCTATGGAACCTAAATAAATACTGACGCATACTTCAAAAATGTATCCTGTGTCAATTGTATAGATATCCGGTAACGATGTAGAGTTCTAGGCGAATACAGGGATGTTGGAGGGAAATAAAACTAGTCGACCTGTGACTATCAAGGATAGGGTTCATGTTTCTATGGGTGTTGTGGTCCTATCGCGTCTCTTAAGTTGCCGTCCTAATTAACCATAAACACATCAACAAAACTCTGATATCTCATATGAAAACTTTCATTAAATACCTGATCGAATCCAAAAGTTAAATTGAATTTTTTATGTGATAATGAAAAGTTCATCTCATTTGTTATTAAAGTGAGAAAGTCGACCGTGGCATCCCCTAGTGGTACAGATAGTTGATACATCATTGATTTGAGAACACATTGAATTTTAGATAGGTGACTTTGATCTGACTGTTTATACACAGGTTGGATTTTATTGACAGCTTGTACATGCGCAGTGAATCGTGTAATGGCAGTCACACTCAGTACGAAACTTGAGTAAAAATCAATCCAAATTAGTTTGATAGTTTTGTAAATTGTGTCGAAGAGGCGACAATAACCTATCTACAGTGTTAACTGTCACGGGATGTGTCAAGTCATCTGCTTAAATATTCTGTTTGTTAGCATGATAAACTAGTGCATATGTTTGAACCCACCACGACAGTTATAGCGAATGGAACAAATTAAACATCGAAAAAAGCATGTAATCCCCGGTTATCACGACAGGTTATCGAGTCCATACATCACCGGGGTACAGGCACTGTTTACTAATGGTCTGAGTCCTCTGTTTCCTGTGTTATCATGGACAATCGATGACAAATGTTTGTGATTATGAAAAAGGATCAAATGAAATATTGCACCATATTAAACCATTTATAGGTTGGTATCTCGATTGATTTGATCATCTTTCGTACAGGTGTGTAACGTGACGCTACCCAATTTGGAACGCTACCCAAAATGAAACACTTTTGAAATATGTGATACAGAATTTTCAGTTTACAATCTAAACTAACAATAACAGTCCTGAACAAAAATCAAGGTGCTGACTAATAACTGTGACAATTTTAATATGTCATTTTCTTTCCAGTTGCTTATTATCTGTATTTAAACATGAAAATAATGAAATTTTGAAAGACTCCGGGAAACGACGTCGTGCGACAACCCTAAAAACACCACATATTTTAAAATAAGAAAAATAAATGCTGAATGGAATCTTTTTGAAAGACATGTGACTTACATAAACTAAAAAAATGTTTGAACTTTCTTTTAATGAATTCAAACATTTTTTATCATGCCTGGGCATTTATTAATCAAACTTTATTTAGAAGGTGTTCCATTTTGGGTACTCAAACCTGCTGAAACACAGGGCTGGACCAAGCATGCTTCCAAGCTCTGTATTTATAAATATATGCACTGCTGACAAGTAAAAAAATCATGAAATTAATAATAAAAGCATCTATTTGTGGAATGTTAAGAAAAAAATCTGGATTCAACCACAAGTAAGAAATTTTTTACAATATCTTCAAAAAGTGTTCCATTATTATGATTATGGAAAGTGGACATTTGTTCAACTCACAGCTGAAAAATACACAATATTCGACAAATAATAGATCAACCATGTGCATTTTATCATAAATATATAGATCAACCACGTGCATTTTATTATAAATAAAAAGATCAATCACGTGTATTTTATAATAGATATATAGATCAGTCACGTGCATTTTATTATGAATATATAGATCTATTACGTGTATTTTATTATAAATGTATAGATCAATCACGTGCATTTTATTATGGATATATAGATCAATCGCGTGCATTTTATTACAAAGGTCCATGTCTTTTTTTATTTTACACATAGTGTAAAAATTATCGAAAGTTGAGGTACGAATGTAGTTAGAAAGGCTTACGTAAACAAAACGTTGCAAATCATAGTAGGTAAATCTCATTCAAATAGAATTAATAAAATATATGTTATCAAATATGAGAGAGGAATCTGTATGAGTTAAACACGGGTCAATACGCACAGTTGTTGCATTATCATTGCACTGAAAAAAACGATTTTGTATCGCTTTGTGTTGAGTAGGATTTCATTTCGCGCTTGGTCAGTAATGCGAGTACTGACAATAATTGAATTATTATTTTGAATTGTACCAGAAATGTTATCGATATTCAATACCGGAAGTGGAAAGTGAAATCGATACGAAACACCAAAAACTCATTACATTTCTACATAAGGTGATCCTGGTACAAAAGTATGTAGGTTCCTAGCGTAGGTACGATCTAGTCTATATATGCATATGGCATTGTTTTATATCAAGCTGATATTATATCTACCGAGCGTGAATGTGTTTGTCCTAGAGGTTTCACAGCGAGTGGTCTGGACTAGCGATTTTTGCGCTTACCTAAAACTTCTGATATAGGTTGTTTGTGGTTAATAATTACCTGTTTGTTTGTATGTAAGATCCAGGTGAGTATGATTTCATGAACTTGTTGAAATATTCAAGATAGCGTCCAAGATATATTTGAATATGAATATTGAAATGTCCAATAGATCATTCAGATATTGCAAAAAACCACATCAAAGCTCTATTTAACACCTTGTTTTCTAGGATAAACTGGTAATAATGGACGTGAAGGAAAGTAAAAAAAACAATACGAAAACATAATAATATGGGGCATATAATAACGATGATAATGATGATGATGATATTGATGATGATGTCCCCATCCCGTCTTTAATACTTGTCAATGTCTATTCAGAACTTATTGTCTTACTCTATTACGTTTCATACTTATCTTAGTTACCATTGAAGGTCAAACGTCTGGTGCAATATACAATAGCATTTAACTGGAAAACATTGTCTATTCCTTAATCAGATTATCGAATGAAATGTATGCAATAACCTGAAATTGAATTAGGTTTAATTAAATATAAATTATCCATTCTATCTAGTAGTCCCTTCGGTATGAGGAGATATTCGGAATTACTGTCACAGCTTCTGTTTATCTACACATGTCGGTTGTCTCTGAATACCATTATACAGATTCTTAATTACGTAACATAGTAACATCATTGTACATCGGGGATTATTGTATTATTAACTGTCTTAAATATTAAAAATGATCATGTGTTATTTTAACAAATATGTTATAATATGTTAACGAAATTCGATATCATTAAGTTTTCTTTGTTTTCATACTAAATCCGACTCTCTAGTTGTCCGATTCTTTCTTTATAGCTCTATGCAGAAAAAAATCTTAAATTATAGTGAAAACCCGACGTTATCGTGACGTCATAATAGAAATATTGATATTGCATATTGATTTATGAAAGTGTTTTTAATTTTATCAAGTAGTTTAAGAAATAGCAATTAGCATTGATGTCATTGTTTAAATTTCATCGGTTTATGAAAAAAAATGTTTGCAAACAATATTTTTTTTATGAAAACAAAAAAGAAGTGATCCATAAATACATTATAAAAATGCATTACAGAATTGAACATAAATCTTATTTATAGCATTACATTAATTAAATAAAAAAAATCAGAAGCGTTAATTAGTTTTACATTAATTTTCCGATAATTAACAAGTTAGTAATGTTCTTATAAAAAATATCTACATTATAAGAAATATTGGTATGATAAACCCCAGGATTATTTGGCACTATTCAATGATACTCTAATAGGAATACTGATGATGACATGGCGTAACCCCGTTATCTGTCACCACTAGTACTCCTTACAGAGGGGGACAAGTCGACAACGAGAACCTAAGAATATGACAATTTATTTGAATAATGTAAACAAAGTCTTTGTGTACACACACATACATGTTAGAAGATAATGATAACTCAGCCTTTTTGATGTAACCCCTTGATTACACTATTGTCATGATGAATATGTCCTCAATTATTATTATTTCCTATAACATAATAACGAGTTACAGTTGCCAGGATACATTAGGAAATTTAACCTAATGATCAGATAATTCAGATGACAAAACTATTTAAATGGCAGGTAAAGATACATGAATATTATCATAAAACCACAGGATTTAATGTCAATATTTCTCGTAATAGCCACGCGGTTTTAGGCTAGACACCAGGTGATAACCGATATTAGCCTTATTTTTTATATAACGATAAGTTTCTATATGATATTCAGGGGCACACCATACGTTTCTTAAATGGTCGGGTTAAAAGTGTACAACGATAAAATTTGTTTTAATAATCATATGATGATGTATTTTAAACGTACACTCAAAATTTATCAGTAATTGTGAAAACATGTGCTAACAAAAAAATCAAATAGTTCTCAGACACCTTAAAACCATGCATGCTGCATAATATTATCTTAAAAACACTTTACATCTTTGTCTCATAATAATATTAATACAATTTATTGACGTTTTGCCCCTCGATATAAATGTCTAGACGTTGCCTATCAGATAGTGCTGTCAGACTGTCAGCAGTCCTGGTATATCTAGGTTAGTTGCCCCTTACTGCATTATTTGCATAAAATATTTTCCAAAACAGATCTATAGTCAGTCAATAAAAGAACTGGAAATGCCGTATGATGGATAGACTTTTGTCACTATTATCGCCTCACATTGCAGCACTATACACACGGAATTTTAATAGGAATAAACGAATGCGTTACTGGATCAGAATATCACTGATAAGAAAACGGGAAGATAGGGTGATATCGTTTTCGATTTTAGCAATTAGTGTTATGTTTTGTGCTGGGTTGTGTGGTATTAATAACATGCCTTGGTAAGGTTAACGGCACCGCCACCAATATTACACTGAAGACACCTGGTCCCCTATGAATCTAAATGGGCAGACAGTTGCACGAGCTGGAAATTCGTTCTTCCCCTTCCAATCAATCACTTGTCACAGCTATAAAGGTTTTTATAAATAATTCCTCGATAATGGCCGATGATAAGACGAGGAGTGTTTCGCGGGGCCGGTTTCGATCGCTGTTTTCTCAGTTATCCCTGTATCTCACGTGACAGACAAATGTAACCAAAAAACCGCGGGGACGATCCCGCCTCTTATCAATGTGATGTCATAATCTCGAGCAAATATCGGACCATAACACCACTGTCACTACCGCTCCGCAATGATAACGCGACGTCATTTGGCAATAGACGGCGCTAGTTGTATGTGGATGACAAATGCATTCAATCAGCCTGCAGCCAGCGTGTCCAGACTTGTGACTCCACTGTTAGCGTTTGTCTACATCAAAGCCGACCTACGTCTGCTGAATACCCCTCTCGTATACCTCACAAACAAGCTCACGTAACTTCAACTGGGAACAGCAGCGTTTATATCAGGCGGCATTATTACAGAGTAATTAAAATATAACTCGCAGGCCAATTAAAACCAGCGATGAGGCTTTGGTGGCCTATCGGGTGTCAATCTACATAATATACGGTGTCAATAATAACAACGTTTCTGTGTGATAGAGCAGAGTTTACTCTTCCTCTGATAAGATACACTAATGGCATGTGACGGCAAACGTTTGTCGCTTTACCCAGAATTTGACTGCCCAGTGTATCCACCACTGTACAAGTCATATTTTATAGAAATTAATTAATTACCCTCCCATGGTCTGTGGCATTATCACTGTGTGGCCGGGCTAGATGGAAATGGTCCATACAGCATTAGTGCTCTAAACACATAAAACCTCTCTATTCCCTGGCCGTTTAATACCTATATAGCCCCGAGTAAACGTCTTAGCTATCCTAGAAGGCTATATGTTCTACCAGTAATCGAACGGTTACACCCGGTCTTGGTGGAACGCCGCCACTATAATAGCGAACACGCAGTTTTATATACAGCGCTGTCCAATCCATTTAACTGATGTTTCTAACTGTAGTATTTAAGAAATCAGGATAACTATAAAAAGTAACAACTTTGGATCTCAAATAACTTAGAATGCCACATTAAAAGGATGTCAAAACAGGTTCAGAGTCGCGCCATTTCAACAGACCGGATTGACCTAGCTATCGCGATAGTGTATATAAATACATCTTATCCTTCTTTACTTTGTCTATTTGTATTTAACTTAACCAGGTTGCAGTTTCATCATCATTACTTGACTGAAGGTTTCATCGGCAAGCATTGGGTTGTGGCAAAAGCTGAAGGTATCACCTGTCAATTTACAAATGCGAAGGACTTTTAATTGAAAGGACATACTTTAAGAACATTTTCAATTTGCATAATATATTCATAATGATGAATATTTCTTTTCCATAGTTTTGTAACAAGCAACTCATTAGGGCTCCATTTAGCAGTCTATGATTTGGATTTTCAGTTAATATTTTTTTCATACATATTTAATTTCCGTCTTTTTCATGAAGTGAAATGCAAAGCGAAATTCTACACAAACGCTTATGCTATTAGTACTACATTCCGTACACATGTAAGATATCGATCGTGTATAAAGATAGTCTACCTTTCTTTTTCAACACATTCAGTATTCATAACTGAATATGAAAGCTTTTAAACAACCCCGTTGTATACAGCAGTGATTAGTGTTATTACTCAATATAAGTTATCCTAAGTATCTGGCCTCCTTCTATCTAAATAACTAGGACGTTTATGGTATACAGCAGTGATTGATGTTATTACTCAATATAGGTTATCCTAAGTATCTGGCCTCCTTCTATCTAAATAACCAGGACGTTTATGGTATACAGCAGTGATTAGTGTTATTACTCAATATAAGTTATCTTAAGTATCTGGCCTCCTTCTATCTAAATAACCAGGACGTTTATGGTATACAGCAGTGATTAGTGTTATTACTCAATATAAGTTATCTTAAGTATCTGGCCTCCTTCTATCGAAATAACTAGGACGTTTATGGTATACAGCAGTGATTAGTGTTATTACTCAATTTAAGTTATCCTAAGTATCTGGCCTCTTTCTATCTAAATAACCAGGACGTTTTTGGTATACAGCAGTGATTAGTGTTATTACTCAATATATGTTATCCTAAGTATCTGGCCTCCTTCTATCTAAATACCTAGGACGTTTATGGTATACAGCAGTGATTAGTGTTATTACTCAATATAAGTTATCCTAAGTATCTGGCCTCTTTCTGTCTAAATAACTAGGACGTTTATGGTATACAGCAGTGATTAGTGTTATTACTCAATATAAGTTATCCTAAGATTCTGGCCTCCATCTGTCTTAATAACCAGGACGTTTATGGTATACAGCAGTGATTAGTGTTATTACTCAATATAAGTTATCCTAAGTTTCTGGCCTCCATCTGTCTTAATAACCAGGACGTTTATGGTATACAGCAGTGATTAGTGTTATTACTCAATATAAGTTATCCTAAGTATCTAGCCTCTTTCTATCTAAATAACCAGGACGTTTATGGTATACAGTAGTGATTAGTGTTATTACTCAATATAAGTTATCCTAAGTATCTGGTGTCCTATCTTAATAAACAGGACGTTTTTGGTATACAGCAGTGTTTAGTGTTATTACTCAATATAAGTTATCCTAAGTATCTGGCCTCCTTCTATCTAAATAACCAGGACGTTTATGGTATACAGCAGTGATTAGTGTTATTACTCAATATAAGTTATCCTAAATATCTGGTGTCCTTCTATCTAAATAACCAGGACGTTTATTGTATACAGCAGTGATTAGTGTTATTACTCAATGTACTTTATCCTAAGTATCTGGTGTCCTTCTATCTAAATAACCATGACGTTTATTGAATACAGCAGTGATTAGTGTTATTACTCAATATAAGTTATCCTAAGTATCTGGCCTCCTTCTATCTAAATAACCAGGACGTTTATGGTATACAGCAGTGATTAGTGTTATTACTCAATATAAGTTATCCTAAGTATCTTGTGTCCTTCTATC
Organism: Argopecten irradians irradians; assembly: GCA_004382745.1. Classification (NCBI taxonomy): domain Eukaryota; kingdom Metazoa; phylum Mollusca; class Bivalvia; order Pectinida; family Pectinidae; genus Argopecten; species Argopecten irradians. Next base: position 19,826 of record SAYR01037830.1, on the reverse strand, counting down.
TAAATAACCAATTTTTACATCACTGGTAAAATTTAATGGCAGTATTAACCGTGTACGTTTTACTGACCAATACATATATCTCACTGGTAAAATTTAATGGCAGTATTTACCGTCTACGTTTTACTGACCACTACATATATCTCACTGGTAAAATTGTAATGGCAATATTAATCGTGTACGATTTACTGACCACTACATACATCTCACTGGTAAAATTGTAATGGCAGTATTAACCGTGTACGATTTACTGACCACTACATATATCTCACTGGTAAATTTGTAATGGAAGTATTAGCATTGCACGATTTACTGACCACTACATATATCTCACTGGTAAAATTGTAATGGCAGTATTAATCGTGTACGATTTACTGACCACTACATATATCTCACTAGTAAAATTGTAATGGCAGTATTAATCGTGTACGATTTACAGACCACTAGATATATATATATCTCCATGTCAAAGTAACAGAACCATTAATCGTGTACGATTTACTGACCACTACATATATATATCTCCATGTTAAAGGAACACAAGTATTAACCTTTTACGATTTACTGACCAATGCATATATCTCCATGGTAAATTTGTAATGGAAGTATTAATTTTGTACGATTTACTGACCACTACATATATCGCCATGGTAAACGATTGCCCGGTTATTAAGGTTATATAGGAAGGTGAAAACGGAAATGTAGATATTACTCAATATAAGTTATCCTAAGTATTTGGAGTCCTTCTATCTAAATAACCAGGACGTTTATGGTATACAGCAGTGATTAGTGTTATTACTCAATATAAGTTATCATAAGTATCTGGCCTCCTTCTATCTAAATAAGCAGGACGTTTATGGTATACAGCAGTGATTAGTGTTATAACTCAATATAAGTTATCATAAGTATCTGGCCTCCTTCTATCTAAATAACTAGGACGTTTATGGTATACAGCAGTGATTAGTGTTATTACTCAATATAAGTTATCCTAAATATATGGTGTCCTTCTATCTAATTAACTAGGACGTTTATGGTATACAGCAGTGATTAGTGTTATTACTCAATATAAGTTATCATAAGTATCTGGCCTCCTTCTATCTAAATAACCAGGATGTTTATGGTATACAGCAGTGATTAGTGTTATTACTCAATATAAGTTATCCTAAGTATCTGGTGTCCTTCTATCTAAATAACCAGGACGTTTATGGTGAGCGCGTCATGTTGAAATATCTGTACAAAAAAATGCAGTTTACACACCAGTAAACAACAAAAAATTAAAAACATTCCTTATATTTACATTTCGACCGACCATTTCATTTAAATTTAGAGTTCCGGTGAAATAAAACTTCGTTTTTTTCAACGTTATACGATTGATGGAACAGCTGAGTAATAGATGGAGTCGCGAAACAGCTGGCTCCAATTTGGCGGGAAAATGTGTCAAGTTCCGGGAGTAAATAAAATATAGTTCCACAATAACTTTAGCGTTTTTAATCCATTTATTCCATATGTTTTCATTTTTTATGTTTTTAATATTAACACAATGCTTTCCATTGCATTTAAACTGATGTTGATATCGAACCTTTGTCATGGCATATATATTTTGGCCTAACCGGATGCGCATTCACATAAGGATGGAAGTCAGTGTTTCAGTTTGTGTTTTGTGCAGCAGCCCCTCTGCGTTTACGCAAGTGTAAACGATTGCCCGGTTATTAAGGTTATATAGGAAGGTGAAAACGGAAATGTAAATATTACTCAATATAAGTTATCCTAAGTATTTGGTGTCCTTCTATCTAAATAACCAGGACGTTTATGGTATACAGCAGTGATTAGTGTTATTACTCAATATAAGTTATCATAAGTATCTGGCCTCCTTCTATCTAAATAACCAGGACGTTTATGGTATACAGCAGTGATTAGTGGCCCAAGGAGCTCTCTTGTTAATATCATTTTCTCCCATTGTGTTTGTCTGTATAAAACGATTTGTACCACTAAGTACATCAACCTCGAGTTAACATTCAGCCATATCATTTAGCTGTGTCCAGTATAATTGAAATATTGTGCTATTGGTTTTATATATATTGGGAAATCATGTCAGCTCGATTTACGAGATGCCTTACATTATAAAACTACGTCAACTATAGTAAGTTAACGTAAGGGCTGACTAATCCACTTATATACGGATGGATGTCGATATTTAATTAACCCTGCAACCCAATCGTCAAAATCCATTACGTAGCCAGCAAGGCTATCTTTACAACATATATTGGAACATATAAACAACCCACGATAGGACAATCTAAGTAGGTACATTATTTTGTGTGGCATTTGGAAACATTCTTATAGCATTAACAACAATTCACTTCACCCAGAATAGGCCTGGTATGGGTATAAAGGTTTTTTTCAGTTATCAGCATTTTTACATTATCCTATGAACCAAATTCATTAACTTTGGTCCCCCTCATTCCTCCTAGATTTAAACATTTTTGTGTTGCTTTTGGTGTTTCAGGTATTCCTAATTAATTATAGTCCTTTATATAACGGCTAGGAGAGAAAAAGTATGTTATACTTGTGTTCATTAACTAAATGTCATCTAGCTATAGTTTGGTGGATCTAGAAAGGTGAAACACAGGTTCTGATATCTCCATAACTGTTCATAACTCTACGTTGCTGTAACAGTCGTTCATAATTTCTGCATCAGTTATCAACAGAATATTGTGATATATAATGTTTCTCCACATTTATCTACCATCTAAATTGTTAAATGTTATGGTCCACACAAAAACTATGTCCAAATAAAGGACTTCACTGTAATAGTATTAATCATGTACGATTTCCTGACCACTACATATATCTCCATGGTAAATTTGTAATGGCAGTATTAATCGTGTACGATTTACTGACCACTACATATATCTCACTGGTAAAATTGTAATGGCAGTATTAACCTTGTACGATTTACTGACCACTACATATATCTCACTGTTAAAATTGTAAGGGCAATATCAATCGTGTACGATTTACTGACCACTACATATATCTCACTGGTAAAATTGTAATGGCAGTATTAATCGTGTACGATTTACTGACCACTACCTATATCTCACTAGTAAAATTGTAAGGGCAGTATTAATCGTGTACGATTTACTGACCACTACATATATCTCACTGGTAAATTTGTAATGGCAGTATTAACCGTGTACGATTTACTGACCACAACATATATCTCACTGGTAAAATTGTAAGGGCAATATTAATCGTGTACGATTTACTGACCACTACATATATCTCACTGGTAAAATTGTAATGGCAATATTAATTGTGTACGATTTACTGACCACTACATATATATCACTGGTAAAATTGTAATGGCACTATTAATCATGTACGATTTACTGACCACTACATATATCTCACTGGTAAAATTGTAATGGCAGTATTAATCGTGTACGATTTACTGACCACTATATATATATATATATATTTATCCTGCAACTGTCCCACATACTGACCGATAACTACTGCCGGATAAACTTGTGCTTTATCCGTCAATACGAAATGCTTTATCCGTCAATACGATCACGTGAATTTGTTCCATATCTGACGGAACTTTTTCTAACTTGACCCAGAACTTGAACCTTCCGGTGAATTAAACGTCATTCAGTCCCGCTAAAACGTGACGTCACATTCATCGGAATGACGTCATTTTTACGGTATCCAAAATCTCGTATGACGGTGTCGTTTTTTTCTTGGCTCATGGCAAAGGTATGTATTGCAAAGTAATT
>SAYR01037772.1:1028619-1077209 GCA_004382745.1 Argopecten irradians irradians | reverse complement strand
ATTTGAGGTATTCACTGCTTTTTGGTAAATTTTCCTGAAATTGGATTCGTGCAGAGATCTGACCAGCTTCCCGCATATGTCGGCAGCCTCTTCGAGAGAAGTTTTGGTACCGCGACGTATGAGGCAGTCAATCAGTCCAAATTGACCCTGCAGAGCAAAATGAGATAATCTTTGCAAATTATACTCTTTCTCCATCTTCACGGCAAGTCTGAAGTGCTCCTCAGCCTTTTTCGATTCATAATTGAGAAAAAACCTTGCTACTTGGACATGGAATCCTGGAAGGGCAAGCCATCGACACATGTGTCTGTTACCTAGAAGTTTTTCCAGCTTGATGGCATGTTTCTTACCATCCTGAAAGTGACGACTTTTGTTCTCGTCATCATCTGCGTTCGCTATTCTGGTAATGTAACACTTGAGGAGAAGCTTCAAACACATTGCGTCGTGATGGAGACGTTGGTGTTCGCTAACTTTAATGATACCGTACTCATAGTAATGCGAGTCTTTTTCGTTCAGCAATTCTTCGTATTTGGAAATGATCTTGTGTAGGATATCATCCTTCTCTTTTCCGGATTCATTGACATGTTTCCTACTGACCAAACAATGGTACATGATACCATTTCGTCTCGTGATCAGACTCTTCACGGAAGGGAATTCTGGATATCGCTCCCGCAATAATTTCCCGAGCAGGTATGCCAGACGAAGTTCATTCCAGCAAACAAGTGTTAACTGTTGATGTGATTTGCTTTGGTAGTAATGGGCTCTGCCACTGTTGTAAAGTATTGTTACCATCATTTCCACAACAGTTACTTCCCCTAGCTTATCTCGCGGCATCGCTTGTTGTTTGTCAAGCAGTTTACTGTACAATTCATTGCTGAGTCGGCCTCTTTTACGTTCATCAACATGTTTCTTGTCTCCAGAAAACTCAGCAACTTTTTCCAAATGATCTAAATCATGAACAGTTCGTTCTGTGTGTATAACGATGTCTGGTATCAAGTCTTCAGGGAAGTCTTTCGCTACATTTACTAGATCTTGGAACATCTTTTTAGTTTGCAAATCTTTCATTTTTGCGTTTTGTCGATGCTTCTCCATCTCGCTGTCCCTTGCATCACTTCCAGTATATTCGTTTTGGCTCGAAAAGATGCCAAGAAAATCTTGGAAAATGCTATCTGCGCGTCTCCGCCGATTTCTGTCATCCTCAATGTATTCCATACCGTCTAATGCTTCCATTTCTTCTGCCGTTATCATAAGCGTCTCGGGATCAGTTTTGATTAGCTGAAACCCAAGTTTCTTTGCTTCGTTTAAATGTTCGTCTGCTAGCAAGCTTTCCACTCCACTCACTCGAAAAGTTACCCCAATGGCGGCATGAAGGGTACACATTAGAAATATGCATGCTTTCTCTTTTTCTAATTTCAATTTAGTAGCACACAGAACAACTTTGGTAGCGTGAGGCTGCAGTTCTAAGTTGCTGAGCAGAGTTAGATGAAGCCGGCAATCAATGCTGATATTTTTGCAAAAGAAACAGAGCAAGTCCCTGATGGTCGACTCTTTCTCTTCTCTGGATAATCTCAAATCTAATACCAATGCTGTCACAGCGTGTATGGAAATGGCTTGCGTCTGGTGCTCAAATTGAATTTCACCGCTTATACAATACTTTCGAATGTTCGCTATCAGCTCGAAAACGACAGTGTCTTTATCTCTGTCGTCCATGCTGTCTGGAAGTAGCTTTTTCAGAAGTCGGATTGGGATTTCGTGGTGGTGCAGGAAAGGTATGAACTGTAATAGCATCTTCATATGTACCGACGATGTCTCTTCCACTCTTTCGATTGTGAGCATCTGAGCAGATACTAGCCCTTTGGCATATTCCTCTGAGGTACCTCTCATAACTTTCTCTACTTGTTTAAGAAACTCTTTGTCCGTGAGTTTGTCTAAGTACATCTTTACCGACATGTCAGTCGTGTACATATACGAGTTTGCAAGAACCAATCCGTAGGGTAGATATCCCATTGTTTCTGCCAAGGCCTGAATGTCTTTTTCGGAATTTTTCTGTTTGATTGGTTCCTTGAAAAACTTTAAAACCTCTGATTCCTCAACTCCCACAACATCCTCAAAAACATTTTCATTTTGAGTACACTGTTCGTAAAACTTAGAGTAGTTAGTAGAGCATAACATTCTGAGATTTCTTGCTTTGTGAATTTGATGAAATGAGTGAATGATTTGTTCCACTACCCCGCATGTCTCTTCAGTAACATCGTCAAAGATGAGCAGATATACTTTGCCATCCTTTTCGCCAGTTTTTATTAAAGATATAGCAACTTCCGCCATTTTTATGACATATTCACTTTTTCCTTCGTTCTCTTGTTCAAATTTCATCTTCGAAAATTCCAAAAAACCTCTAAAGCTCGTTAAAAGGTCGTCTTTACTTTTACACAGAAGCTTGTATGCTATATGTTTAGCGTGTTGTCGAAAGTCGCTTGCATACCAACAACATGTTTGGGATTTTCCTGCAGCGGGTGGTCCTGCAATAAATAGTGTAATGTATAAGGATAAGTTAAAGACGACTGGGAAACAATTTTACTGACATATTTGTTGACTATTTTATCAGAGTAAGGTATGATAAGATATATAAATATCATATCTGGTAAGCCAATTTAACATACCCCTGAGTATCGCCAAATGTTCTTTCTCTACACGTTCTTTCACTTTCTTGCATGTCAGTGTCACAACAAAATTGGGAACTAGTTCTTGCCACATGGATCTCTCCTTGGCTGAAACAAACAGAAAACAATTGGCCTTCGAGAAGAAGAGAACATTGATACCAAAATATAACGTATATATATCCTCATGCGCTGAAATAAAAAAAATCATCATGAATTACATTGCGAATATAAACAAACATTCACGCATAAGGTAAAGAGATCTAAACTTAAACTGTGATAATATAACCAGACGTTTCGGAGATACAAGCGTTAGGTCTGTCACCTGCGATACCAGCGATATCAATGTATACTTATTCATTGACATGAACTTTTCAATCTGCTAAGGTTGTGTGTAAATGTCGACCTTTGTCGACCTGTTAAACATGAATTTTATTTACTTACATAAACATAGAATGCAAAAAATATATATTTCATCAATATTGATCGCAGGAAAGCATACATAATACTTGTTTTGTTCCATAATCCGCAACAAACGGCTTGATTGTTATTACATGTATTTAATCAATTAATTGACACCTACCTGAATGAATATTTTTCATTTTTTCTGTATATAGATTCAGCATTTCTCGAATTCTATTACAGCAGCCAATATTTTCAAAACTAGACTGTAATTTCGAAACGTTGTGTTTGCTGATGATTTCTTTCCTAACGAAGAAATCCAGCACGTCCTTGCCTGTAGCACATCTCTCTAAACCCTCCGTCTCCTCAAGGTTGTCAAAAAAGCTTCTTCCAAGAAATTTCAGTTCATCACGTTTTTCTGCGTGTAAAAGAGCACATCAATGAATATTGAAATATCGACAGCATTGCGTAAATGTGATATTCATAACAGGTAAAGCTAACGAGATTTAGAGACCGTCTACAGCAAGCCAGCAATGCTTTTTGGGGTATTGTAATTAATTATTTTGGCACTGTCAAATTTTAGAGAATACGCGATCTGGAACAGGTTATCGCAGTGATGAATTCGCACAAGCGCTGTAATAGTTATATAAAAGGTATACCGAAAATACGATTGGCGCAAAACCACTAAATAAGATAACCGCTAAAGTAAGCACGTTTACAGTAAATAGGTTTGATAAGCAGCTGTCGTATTTTGTAATACTGTATTAAGAGAGCCACTTACTTTCTGTTAATTCTTTACTTATATTTCGGAGCAATTCATCAAAATCACTTTTTGACGGTATTTTAAATTGTTTTTCTAGAAGCGCTAGACCAGAAATAAAGGTAGAATATAATGTAATTCAATTGCTGAATAAATAAGTTGGCGACGTGCCTAATTCTATTTAAATGGTACACAAACACACACACACAAAACAACACAATCTTTTGTCCCAAGTTGGTTGCACTATCGCTTTATAACTAGTCCCAATACACGTTCAAATATCTTTCTACAGTTTCGAACAGATTTCACACATGAGTGTGACGCCACCTCCTACTGAGGATACGAAATGATAAGTCAAGGTATCAAAATTAAACTTCCTGAATATCCTTTCACCCACTAGGTTCTAAAATGATGTTTGTTGTTCTTACAGTTATTTTTTCTATTTTTATTTCTTGTTTTTCCTAGATATATAGTCTTTATTTGTCTACTTTGATTTATTTATCATCTATGCATTCAAATTACTTTACAAAATATTTTGGATATTAAAAAATTTACAATTGTAATCTTTAATGGGTTGTAATTTAATTAATTGTAACAAGCATTTTCATTGGCTTAAAATATTACTTTATCAGCCCATAAAGGAAAAATCGAGTTGTTGTTTGTAACGTCGCTTTTGATTGGCTGATATATCGGCGTAAGGATTTCATAAACAAATGTGAGTTCGGAATTTTTGATATATTATCTTTAGTAAATTGAATTATAAGGAAAAGTATGCTACATTGAAAAAAGTTTAATACATGAACCTCCAGTAGGTCTCACAACAAATCGAATATGTATCATTCCAAAGCTGTATCATTTCAAAACTATAACATTTCTATTCTAATTTTTGCACCACACCCTCCAGCTCTAGCACATGATATTTGTAAATGAAACAAATGATTCCATAGTCGCCCGACTTATAGCTCATGTATTAAGCCGGTTTACATATGATTTCTTTGGGCATTTTATTCATAAATAGTATGATGGAACATTAATACTATAAAACACTTTCATATATATACCCAAGGGTCACAAAATGTTGTAAAGCCCGAGGCTTGTCGAGGAGTTTTCAAAATTTTGTGATCCCGAAGGTAGAATATCCCTATCCTTGATGTCCACATATGAAAAATGAAAAAAAAAAATTCTCTCGTTCCTAGAAGTGTTGCTAAAATTTTGAAATTGTAACTATTTGTTATCCCGCCATTTGGAGAAAAAAGTTGGAAGAAAACCGCAACTGTATGACAGTTTTTAACCCAAATCCGTTGTGTTTGTATTCTTTATAGTAACATCAACATAGTTTCCGAAAATAACGTTAAGATTCATCTTGAAAATAGTAATTTTGTTGACGCAGTGACGTCACTGTTGTATTGCAGGTATGAGGGAAACTTATAGTAAATTTTACAAACAATTTATGGAATTATGACAAAATCAAAATAGTATATGATGAATAGTTATTTTACATAAACAATACTGAATTTTCTCTCTACATGAGCAAAGGTGAGAGCTGGGCTAAAATGGTATTTATAGGGAGTCGATCCCATTATATCCTATACTGTTTGTTCTATGTGCATGTGCCGTATTTTATCTTACCAGTAAACAAAACTGCGATCTATTTCACCAAAATAGATCAGTTAGACATGTCACGCTAAATACAAAGAGAAATCAGATGATAGCAGTACACATACAATACGGTCTGCTTGTCAGTGAATATATCTATATATAGCCCAGTGAATGTATTATGTTAAATGCCTAACAACGATAACAACAATCGCCCTATTTACTAATTTGTTAAACCATGCTAGGTATTGTTACATATTTTTTGTATGAATGAATTCATAAAACATTGATTTTTGACAAATGGCTACGGCTATTGAGAAACACTATCTAAGATATATAGGAAATATAGCAATAATTAAGTCATTTGGTTTACCGGTAAGATTCCCTTATATTGTTATGGCATTCAAACAGGGAAGTATATTCCCATTTAATTATCGTATATCGTACGTAATGCAAATATGCCAATGTATGTCAGAACATTATACTTACCATTGTAAAATCCAGCTAAACTAATCAGTCGCTAATGCTTCCTTCATCCGTACACACACATAGCGATCTGCAGCATAGATGAGGATTGAACAGAAAGTGACAACACAGTTGTGCAAATTCATAAACACTGTTACTTACACATATTTCACTCATCATTGAGCAGCCTGCGTGGGTAGTGTTCGCATGTTTGTGCTTTCATATGCAAATGCCAGCACAAACATTTCCTCATGACACTTAGTTATTTATCCGTAACTTATACTTTGTACATACAGAGGATCTTACATGAGCGGCTATGTACTATGAAAATAATTAAACCAGTTATAAACAATTAAACTAGTTCGATTAAAACCTCATATTTTGTAATAATTTATTGTAAATATACCGTATTTTTGTAATAATTTACCATATATTTTTACCATATATAACAGCCAGGGCCATGCTAGGACGTCCCAGGTTTGTTGGTGGAGGATAGCCGGAGTTTCCCGGTTATATGAAACGTCTTAATTCGTTTCGATTTAAGGTTGTTTTGCGTTAAACAAGCCCCAAGCATAATGATAATTATGGTTAGTGATGAACAGAATACGAATATTAAAAAAAGTAAATAAAAACATTTTTATTTTTATTCAACGTTCTAAGCAGAAAATCCATAATTGTGATTCTATGTTGCTTCACTACATATCATCAGAATAATACAGAACTTACAACTAAAATAGCTGTGGTATTTGCCATGCCATACCATGACGTATCACAGGAGATCAACGTTCAAAAGAACATACACAGATTGCACGTCAGAAAAATATACTTATGTTATCGTGTAAAAAGCATTATCACATGGAACTTGTATAATGATTTTATTAAAGATTGACTCCAAACAACGTGAGTATCGTAATATAAATGTAAGAATGTTATTTCTACCAGAAGTGGGACTACATTGTATTCAACTCGCAGGGTACTCACAGGCTTTTAAAAAACAAATAATAAAAAACAACTGTAACCATTGAAGAAAATTCAGTTATTACCACGGGGGATAAATGTAAATTTTGATTCGATTATTCGTGTTACCATGAAATTTTGTCGACGTCATCACTAATCGAGCGACGTCAAGTTGCTGTTTCAAGCATTTGTATTTGATGAAAAAACTGACGTTAAAAACAGACTGTTTTGGTATCAAAATCTGTGATATTTTCCACCCTGGGGGTTAAAATCGACCATTTTCTCGCTATTCACGAGGTGTCCTACTTAAAAAAGGTTTAGTAGATATAACGACCTTGAACTGGACATGAGTCGACCTTAGACACAATAGTTTGATGATCATGTGACCGGAAACTAGATGACAACGTGCGGTATACAGGATTGTCTACAGTTAAACAATGAGTAGTATATTTTCAAGCAACTATAAAAACTTACATTTAAAACACTTCATCGTAATATTATACTGAAAGACTTGAATAAGTAAGAATGTACCTTTTAGTTATTCCTTGTGGAAAGAAATCGATACCATTTTTCAAAAATCAAATTATGGCTTGTTAACTTACAAAGATAATTTCATTGCTAATGAAAGTATCCCTACATCAAAACACCAGCGTTATATTTTGAATATCAGTATTGTTATGCAAAAGTGATATATTTAAGAATTAATGTACTGCAAGAAAAATATTTAAATATGCTCTGTTGACGAAACCGTGAAATACACGCCCCGAGAAATCAAAGCATCTGTGGAATAGTATAACCATATACACAGTGTAATGACTCCCGTGGCATCTGTGGAATAGTATAATCATATACACAGTCTAATGACTACCCTGACATACGTGGAACACTATAATCATATACACAGTGTAATGACTACCCTGACATCCGTGGAATAGTATAACCATATACACAGTGTAATGACTACCCTGACATCCGTTGAATAGTATAAATATATACAAAGTGTAATGACTACCTTGACATCCGTGGAATAGTATAATCATATACACAGTGTAATGACTACCCTGACATCCGTGGAATAGTATAATCATATACATAATGTTATGACAACCCTGACATCTGTGGAATAGTATAATCATACACACAGTCTAATGACTACCCTGACATCCGTGGAATAGTATAACCATATACATAATGTAATGACTACCCTGACATCCGTGGAATAGTATAATCATACACACAGTCTAATGACTACCCTGACATCCGTGGAATAGTATAATCATATACATAATGTAATGACTACACTGACATCCGTGGAATAGTATATACATATACATAATGTAATGACTACCCTGACATCCGTGGAATAGTATAATCATATACATAATTTAATGACTACCCTGACATCCGTGGAATAGTATAAATCATATATATAGTGTAATGACTACCCTGACATCCGTGGAATAGTATAATCATATACACAGTGTAATGACTACCCTGACATCCGTGGAATAGTATAATCATATACACAGTCTAATAACTACCCTGACGTCCGTGGAATAGTATAATCATATATACAGTCTAATGACTACCCTGACATCCGTGGAATAGTATAATCATATACATAATGTAATGACTACCCTGACATCCGTGGAATAGTATAATCATATACACATTGTAATGACTACCCTGACATCCGTGCAATAGTATAATCATATACATAATGCAATGACTACCCTGACATCCGTGGAATAGTATAATCATATACATAATGTAATGACTACCCTGACATCCGTGGAATAGTATAATCATATACATAGTGTAATGACTACCCTGACATCCGTGGAATAGTATAATCATATACATAGTGTAATGACTACCCTGACATCCGTGGAATAGTATAATCATATACATAGTGTAATGACTACCCTGACATCCGTGGAATAGTATAATCATATACATAGTGTAATGACTACCCTGACATCCGTGGAATAGTATAATCATATACATAGTGTAATGACTACCCTGACATCCGTGGAATAGTATAATCATATACATAGTGTAATGACTACCCTGACATCCGTGGAATAGTATAATCATATACATAGTGTAATGACTACCCTGACATCCGTGGAATAGTATAATCATATACATAGTGTAATGACTACCCTGACATCCGTGGAATAGTATAATCATATACATAGTGTAATGACTACCCTGACATCCGTGGAATAGTATAATCATATACATAGTGTAATGACTACCCTGACATCCGTGGAATAGTATAATCATATACATAGTGTAATGACTACCCTGACATCCGTGGAATAGTATAATCATATACATAGTGTAATGACTACCCTGACATCCGTGGAATAGTATAATCATATACATAGTGTAATGACTACCCTGACATCCGTGGAATAGTATAATCATATACATAGTGTAATGACTACCCTGACATCCGTGGAATAGTATAATCATATACATAGTGTAATGACTACCCTGACATCCGTGGAATAGTATAATCATATACATAGTGTAATGACTACCCTGACATCCGTGGAATAGTATAATCATATACATAGTGTAATGACTACCCTGACATCCGTGGAATAGTATAATCATATACATAGTGTAATGACTACCCTGACATCCGTGGAATAGTATAATCATATACATAGTGTAATGACTACCCTGACATCCGTGGAATAGTATAATCATATACATAGTGTAATGACTACCCTGACATCCGTGGAATAGTATAATCATATACATAGTGTAATGACTACCCTGACATCCGTGGAATAGTATAATCATATACATAGTGTAATGACTACCCTGACATCCGTGGAATAGTATAATCATATACATAGTGTAATGACTACCCTGACATCCGTGGAATAGTATAATCATATACATAGTGTAATGACTACCCTGACATCCGTGGAATAGTATAATCATATACATAGTGTAATGACTACCCTGACATCCGTGGAATAGTATAATCATATACATAGTGTAATGACTACCCTGACATCCGTGGAATAGTATAATCATATACATAGTGTAATGACTACCCTGACATCCGTGGAATAGTATAATCATATACATAATGTAATGACTACCCTGACATCCGTGGAATAGTATAATCATATACATAGTGTAATGACTACCCTGACATCCGTGGAATAGTATAATCATATACATAGTGTAATGACTACCCTGACATCCGTGGAATAGTATAATCATATACATAGTGTAATGACTACCCTGACATCCGTGGAATAGTATAATCATATACATAGTGTAATGACTACCCTGACATCCGTGGAATAGTATAATCATATACATAGTGTAATGACTACCCTGACATCCGTGGAATAGTATAATCATATACATAGTGTAATGACTACCCTGACATCCGTGGAATAGTATAATCATATACATAGTGTAATGACTACCCTGACATCCGTGGAATAGTATAATCATATACATAGTGTAATGACTACCCTGACATCCGTGGAATAGTATAATCATATACATAGTGTAATGACTACCCTGACATCCGTGGAATAGTATAATCATATACATAATGTAATGACTACCCTGACATCCGTGGAATAGTATAATCATATACATAGTGTAATGACTACCCTGACATCCGTGGAATAGTATAATATACATAATGTAATGACTACCCTGACATCCGTGGAATAGTATAATCATATACATAGTGTAATGACTACCTTGACATCCGTGGAATAGTATAATAATATACATAATGTAATGACTACCCTGACATCTTTGGAATAGTATAAACATATACACAGTGTAATGACTACCCTGACATCCGTGGAATAGTATAATATTATACATAATGTAATGACTACCCTGACATCCGTGGAATAGTATAATCATATACATAATGTAATGACTACACTGACATTCGTGGAATAGTATATACATATATACAGTCTAGTGACTACCATAACATCAATGGAATAGTATAATCATATAACTGCTAGTTGTTATCTTATAACAATCAAATTATCGTATAGCTGGTCATTTTTCCAGGTATGATAACATTGTAGAACATACATCTATGCTGCTAAAAGCAAGTACGTAAATTATAGGCACAATTTGAAAATTATCAGATAAACTTTCGGCAAATTATTAAAGATGGGCGAAGCAACTTATGTTGCTGTATTTCATTGAAACTGAGACGATAGAAGATGTACATCACATATAGACTTTCACATTTATTTAAACGTTTACAAGTATATTTTATCGAAAATTAGTGTTATAGCACAAAAACTAAGTTTCTAAAGTGTCATGTTGTTCTGAAATTACTTGAGTATAATAATACTTGGCATGCCCGTTTTCATCCTCGATACTCAAGGTGTTCCGATCACTAATGATCTCTAGACCCCTGGACTATATCATAGTAAAACTGGAGCCGTATAACGGTACATTGTGGTTGACTATGTGGCTTTGAAGTTGGAAGTTGCTCTCTTTGTAGTCTTCAAAGAAAATTTTTGCAGGCCTATGATTGGTTCAGATTTTTTCACTGTAGCTGCCTTCAGTTACTATGAGATAGTCCAGGGTGTAGAGATCTTAAGTGATCGGAACCCCTGGAGTATCGAGGATGAACCTTTCTGCACATCAACATTTCTGTGTAGGAACCTATACATCTATCCTATTCGATGGTGATATTAACACATGAATGTCTGCAGTAAATAGTCCTTTCCTTATTGAGCTAAAAAGGACATACACATGTAATAAAAAGCAGCGAAATCTAACAAACTTAAATGCTGGTAGAAAACCACTGTATAGCAGGTAAATTTCGCGGGTCGTATATTTTTGCTATATTAGTGGTTTTACTGAAACCCGCAAATTCAAGACATATAATTTTATCGTACCATCGTCGAGACGTCTGTTTGGTGTGAACCTTATCCAAAATGACACATCTCACAAGAGAAAATATGGACCCCGCGAATTTAAAGCACTAAACAGCAGTTAGCGAAATAATATTTTGACAAGTAAAAGGTAATCTCTGAATTTTACTGCTTAGGAATTTAGTATTTCATTAATTTCGTTTAGATGTCTGTGTGCTTTGTTTAAGCTTTCTTGTGAATTGCATGAGTGCAGTTTGCTGATAAGAAGGCACGAGATGTCTCTTGCTCTTTGCAGACTGTCCGCGTCCCCGATCCCTCGATAGCAGACGACCAACCCAAACAGGGCTTGGAGACGAAAATGTGACAATCCGACATCCGTGTTCTTCTCCATTGTGTTTGCTTCCTCCAAATGCTCAATGGCTTTCGCTATATGACTCCCTCCTTCTGGTGACTTTAACATAAAAAATTTCGCTAACTGAACATGGAGTCCAGGAAGTGCAGTAAAGTCAACCATTTCTTTCATTAAGTCTGTTAGTTTCTTAGCACATTCCATGCCCAGTCCATAGGTTTCTCGCTTTTCTGTCTCTGTAGTATGCAGTTCGAACAGACGGCAGTAACATTTGAGCAGGAATTTCCGACACATTGCTGTGTGGTGAAAGTTCTTACATTCTTTACTGAGCTTCAAAACTCCAAATTCGAAGTAATCTTCTTTGTCATGAAGCAACGAGGTGTACTTTGTTACAGCACTACGAAGTACCATCAACTTTTCTTCATTTGTTGTATTTGTTTGATCAACCTTTAGTAGTTTGTACAGAAGGCCGTTCCTCTGAGTTTTCAGAAACTGTATTGAAAGAAAATTGGGACATTTCTCTTTCAGGTGTTCGCCCAGCCCCCATGATAATTCCATAAACTTTTTGTGTAAATGTTTCTGTAAGTAGTGATTTCGGCCGTTGTTGTAAAGTATGACAATTAACAGTTCAACAAAGAAAAACTCGCGGACAACGTCGAGAGGTGCTGCCAGCTTCTTCTTAACAAGCTCGCTATGCAGTTCGCTTCCTAGCTCTTCTTCGAAAGAAAACCGGGGTAGATTCGACCGTGTCTTCAGGTGTTCCATGTCCTTGTCTGGACGTTTCATGGAGGGAATAAATTCTTTGATGAATTTGTCTGGAATTTTTGTTTTAAGAGAGCTTAACTTTTCAACCAGAATACCTTCTTTTCTAGTGTGCTCTGTGATGTGTCTTTTGTCAAACCTCGTATCTCCAGAGAGGTCTAATCCAAATTGAGAAGGATCTTCCCCAATCATTTGAAAGCAATGCGTCATGGCTCGAGTGAGGTATTGATTTACCAAGAAGTTGTCGACGCCTTTGATACGGAATGTCACACCGACAAGCGTGCTCACGTAACATATCAAAACCTTGATCGTGTCACAAGGGTCGCTTAGCGCTTCAGCCATCCGGAGAACATTCATAGCGTGGTCGATAAACAAGATATTCGTCTGCATTGATGACCATAATCTACAATCCATGATCATGTTCGTGGCGAAAAAATTAAGTAAACTAAGAATTCGCTGATTTCTCTCCTTCGTGGACAGGCGATTCAAAAGAGCCATTTGTGTTAAAGCGTGTATTGATATAACGCGGTCATGGCCAAGACCCTTCAAGTCACAGAGAGCATACTTTCTAAGTCTTTCTATGACATTGCTGTCTTCGTATTTGTGGCCATGAATAGATCCACTCTTGAGTAGTCTAGACAATACTCCGACTTGAATATGTTCGTGATGTAGGAAAGGGATGAGAGACAGTAGTATCTTACCGTCATCGTTCAGTTTTAGTTCCACCCTTTCCAAAATAATTCTGTTTGCGGCAATTAGTCGTTTTTTGTAGTACTGACCGATGTTTTCTGCGTGATCTTCTGCAGCATCGAAAAATTGTTCATCTTCCTTTAACATTTTTGTGAACTCTAAAAGGTCCATCCCCGATTTTTCGATGTAGTGTTTAGATAGCATCAAACCGAATGGCGAGTTCCCGAATAATTTGGCCAAAGCTTTAATATCTTCATCCTTAGCATTTGTAATAGCCGATTGCGTTCTGTCTGAATCTGAACTATGTCTGAAGAAAGGAATAACTTCCTCGTCTAGTAAGCCAGTAACCTCCATGGTTCTACAAGCAATGCCAATATCGCCATTCATAGTAGCAATAATTTTGACATTTCGTGAGTTTTCCTTGAAGATCTTCAGAATCTTGCTCATGATTTCGTTACATGAATCGCCAACGTCGTCAAAGATGAGCAAGTGTGTTTTCCTAGCTTGTTTTGGGCCTCCCAGATTATCCAGAACCATCTGTCCCATCTCCTCCAAGTAATGTGCCTTGTCCTTGTTATTGCCTTCCGGTTTCATTTGAAGGCGTTCTAAGAGGTCAATCATTGATTTGATTAACTCTGTTCTCCCTTCACAGTCTAGATTCCATATTACTGATTCCCCGTTCTCCTTGAAGAATTCCTGTGCATAATTGCATGCCAATTGGGTTTTTCCTGTCGCTGGTGGACCTGTTCGAGCAAACATATACGTTTGTTATATCAATTACATACAGTTGGTATGCGATCATATCGTATAATCGCTTACTTTCGCGTATCCAAATTTTGCGCCCTTAAACTGGGAGATGACAATTTAGAAAACCAAAATTTCGCAATTTAACTTCAAATGTATATATGATTTAACTCATTCACGGATCAAAATTTCGTAATCATAGCGATGACCCACAAAATCGCAAAAATATCATGCCCACAAAAAATGTAGTAGCGGGCTACATGGTAATAATCTTTCTCATGCTTTGTTTATCTTTGCTTTACATATCTTGCAATCTTTGCTTATTTTTTTTATGATACTTACCCAAAATAGCAATTATGTTCTCTGCGAGCAATGCCTCTTCTAATGCGGTACAGTGTTTCACTTTCAGGAAGTGTGGAACAGTGGCATATCCAACTCTCCATTTTGCTGTTGAAATATATAAAATAATTAGAAACTATATTTACTTCGTACAAATAGGATAACTCGTTAAAGTTATCAATGTTTCATTAGTTTTCAAAATTGTTCAAAAGCATCAATAAGTAATAAAGGCAACAAGTGTAGATGTGCGACAAGACTTTCTGCTATCAAAAAGTATCATATTCAAACTTGGAACAGAAAATATTCCGGGAACATCAGACGAACTTCCGATTCTACCTACACATATGCATTATAAAAATGGGCAAGGCGGGATGATTTTCAGAATTTATCAGCTACTGGATAAATAACTAGTTCTCTTAGGGAAAATAAACGACCAAAACTTATTAAATGTCATCCTATGTGTGTAAACAGTATCATTCAACGTTTAACAACAAAATAAGACAATAAACGTTGATAGAAACATTCTACAGGAAAAAATAGTATTACTATAAATAATAATGCCTCAAAACGTCAAAATCTACAACACAACCCAAAAAACGTCAATATTACCTCTGAACTTTAAAAAATAATTTTCATCGTACATTACATTATCGACAGATATAATTATACAGGGTTACAAGGTACGCCATCATAAAGAAAAGAAGCAAATTGCTACCTTACCTTCTTTCATGAGGATAAGATTATTTTTCAAAGGCTCTAGTTCGGAAGAAAGATCTTTGCGGCCAGTATACACCAAAAGTGAGTGCAGGTTTTCAACATTGGAATCAGATATGAATCCTTTCCTCTCCAAAAGTACCATGAGTTCCTCTCCAGTGCTAATGCCTTCCAGATCACCGGAGGGAAACAATTTTTTGTTTGCGCCAATGACAAACTTGGCACTTTTCACGTCACCTGTCCATGAGAATAGAGCGTTGGTGTTATTAGAAATAAGAATTCTAATAGTGTCAAAGTAGTTTGACTTTTTGATTAGGATACTTAGTATATACTGACCAAGAAAATTAGAAAATATATGATTCAAACTGAAACTTTGTCAAAGTAGTTTGTCTTTTTTAACTAGTATTTTTTAAAGGAGATATTAATTGCACAAGGACACAAAAATGACGAAGGAAATTTTACTTAATGAAAATGGAGAAATAAGGTTTAACTTACCTGTTTCAAGGTTCTTGCCAATATCGGCAAGAACAGTGCGGTATGATGTTAGGTTGGAAGAAGTCGCCATTTTTTTAATCTGAAAAAAGAAATATTCAAATCACTGCATTACATCTCACCGCTAGAAAATAATATATTGAAGTTAAAAACCATATCTTTATACCTGTGTCTGATAGCATAAAAATGGGTATGTATATATAATGCATCAATTTGCTTTACTTTAAGAATGTATGTCCGTTTTAAATGAATCCCAGAGTTCTAAAATCTTCCAATTACGAAAACCTGACCTGTTCTTAAAGGGACAATTCAGTATAAGGGAACATTAAAATTTGTACATATATCGGAAAAACCCAGTTCTAATGGAGATTAGATCAGTCGGTTTTACTGTGATATGCATGAAAAGTCCATGGTGATGAAATACGTGTGAAATGTTCAAACTCGCTCGCTGTCCGCCATTACACATTGTGGTCGAACTTCTTTTATGCCGAACC
The DNA here is from genome assembly GCA_004382745.1 of Argopecten irradians irradians. Classification (NCBI taxonomy): domain Eukaryota; kingdom Metazoa; phylum Mollusca; class Bivalvia; order Pectinida; family Pectinidae; genus Argopecten; species Argopecten irradians. Next base: position 1,060,896 of record SAYR01037772.1, on the reverse strand, counting down.
CTGTTTCTTGCTCGTAAAGTTATGCAACTTTAGTCTAGAACTGCTCAAATTGCTCCGACAGTAGTGTGTTTACCTTATTAGGTGAATTATCTTGCCTAAAAATCATTTTATCACCTCCTCAGTGGTTATGTAGTTCATTTGTTTAATGTTTTGTAATTACAACGGTCTCAATTAAAATACTAAAAAATGACGTGAAATTTGTCAATATTTTATGTCATATGTTGCATAAGAAATGTAGAACATACATTTATGCCATAATTTGCTTCTTGGTTATGTAAAAGAATTAGCCTAAGTGAATTGTCTCTTAAAACCTTGGTTGTTCAAATACCGTAACATGAATCACGAAATCAAAACATGAAAAACAAATTTAAAAAATCAAAATTTAGTTTTATAGTACAGCCATAGAGACCGGGATGAAAATATTGAACGTAATCAATTTTTAGCTACACGTTATGTTAACGACGAATAACGCTAAAAACGTGTGGTGCAATCCGTCCCGTTATTGTGTGGAATTCCTACATCATTACCTGTATATATAGGTGTCCTATATTATTGTATTGATAACATTTAAACCTTATCTATAGTTAAATATAGTAATGCCATCATTATTGCCGATACATAACTTTACACAAAGTGTAGTTTTCGTAAACGCAGTTACAATAAAACTTCGTTTGTATTTATCTTTCACAATCATTCTTGATTTAAACTTATCGATGATACAATCAACAAAAATATATTTCGTGATTCTAGTTTCAAAACAATATCGCGAAGATTAATTTTCGTAGAATGAAAATGTATTTGAATTTCCGTTCATATTTATATTTAGTATATGTGAACGGATATATATGATATATGATATGACTGGAATTAAATATATCTAGAAAACTAATGTTAATAATTTTTGAATAATCAACTGTCAGGCTAACAAATAATACTCATGTATTTTTAAATAAACACAATGTATTGAGCATATATTAATGGCCTATTTAACGCATGGATGCCTAATTCCCGTGAAGAATCGATCATTGTCCAGCGTGGAGAATACACTCCAGTTGTGTCCATTGAAGTTTGTACAGGCGTCATCAGTATGGACATTCATGTGTAACTGTTTCAATTTAAGCTAGATCACATCGAATTTTCATGTTTCTGTTTCAATTTTCATGTTCATGTTTTGAAATCTTTTGTTGACATATCTACCATATCAAAATACAATATTGTATTTCAAATTTCTAACATTAGTTTCCTTTTTGTTATAATTTATATTAAATATTTGATATCCCAAATATCATTTCACCTCGATACAAAGCAACCAACTTTCCATTTTCATTATATAGCTGGGTTTCGTTTTGAATAGAAACGTGCCGGTTGGCTAGAGATTTTAAGTTACATTATCCATAGCAACAATAGGAATAAAATGGTTTAAATTAGTTTTATTTTTCTTATAATTTATATAGATACTTATAGCTGGGTAGTTGACTATTTATATATATATTTATAGCTGGGTAGTTGACTATTTATATATATATTTATAGCTGGATAGTTGACTACTTATATATATATTTATAGCTGGATAGTTGACTATTTATATATATAATCATAGCTGGATAGTTGACTATTTATATATATAATTATAGCTGAATAGTTGACTATTTATATATATAATTATAGCTGGATAGTTGACTATTTATATATATAATCATAGCTGGATAGTTGACTATTTATATATATACTTATAGCTGGATAGTTGACTATTTATATATATACTTATAGCTGGATAGTTGACTATTTATATATATAATTATAGCTGGATAGTTGACTATTTATATATATACTTATAGCTGGATAGTTGACTATTTATATATATAATTATAGCTGGATAGTTGACTATTTATATATATACTTATAATGGATTGTTGACTATTTATATATATACTTATAGCTGGATAGTTGACTATTCAGTCGTAAAAACTAATATTTATGTTCACAACCATTATATAATTATCGTTACTATTTATATGTTGTACACAATATATGATGTAGGAATTCCAATGGAACTTTATGAACAACCGTAGTGTATGGGTAAGAATTCCGGGTAAAATTAGGAAGCATGTCATATCAAGAACTACTGAAACCCTATCCAACAGTTTAGATATGAACACGCCCACTGTATTACTAGATCTTATTTTTATCCTAATGTACTCATATGTATTTCAATGTAGTCATTACGGTACATTTCATTCTTAATTTCGAACTCGTGACAATGACTAATTACAAGAAAGGAATACGTTAGTATGTAAGAATGACGGTACTTGACAAACAAATAAGACATATCGGTTTACGGTCCGTCTTCAATGTATATCCATGATTAGAAGCTAGAAAAACATGGTGGTTCATATTTTTGAGGAATACTTAAAAGTGAAAGTGACTCATTTTACAAGCATTTAATTTTCATTATAATTTATCCTATATCTCATTCAATAAGGGGAATATCAAGAATATGATTTCCAGTAAAAGGTCTAGCAGAATTGTGATGTTCCAAATGTGACCTGTGTACAGTATCTTTATAGAAGAAATATTGCTTAAATAGAAACGGTTCATAACAACAAGATATTAACAATGAAAATTAATAAGGCAATTAGATAATGAATACAATAAATATACTGGTATGCACATATCAAATACATTCATTTCATTATAAAACAAAAACTACCCCAAATACCAGAATATTGAAAGTTAACATGGCTCATTCACACTAAGCTAGGTTCCATTTGACAAACGTAAACGATATATTTGTAGAATTAACTATTTATAATGCACAAATATATTACATAAAAGGTGGTGTTCATGCTAATGTTAAAAATCACACAGAAACTACCCACAATCCAATTTTCTTTAAACTTTGCATACCGAAAGTTCTACTAGTTGTTCCTTTAACATAACGCATTTTTTTCCTTTCGTGATTTTAAAAAGGCCCAAAGAACCTGAAATCTTAATGTTCATTTCATCAAGACTACATGCACAAAACCATGCCAAAAAAGGTCATCCTTTGTTAAATATTCTACATTTTTACATGTAAGTGAAAATTGGTAATTAGAGATTATGAGGTATGCCGTAATAAGATAGTAACAATTTTGAAATACTTTGTTACCGTGGTAACGAAATAAAGGCCTCTTGATTGGTCAAACTTATATTGCAGCCTTTGTGGTTTTGTTATTCTTTTTAGGTTAAATATATATATATTTGAAAATCAAATAAAATTATGTTTCGATCGTTAATCTTTTTCAATTCAATTTCAAATAGTTTTCTACATATTATGAGGAATAATCTTAATTTGTATCTTTTGTATCTTATCTAGTTGTTAAGCTTTCTGTACTGTTAGGGAAAATGCAAGAATAAAAATGCAGCAATTGTAAAGTATAGATGTTAGTTTACGTAATTCTAACACTAGGCCTATTTGTTGTTTTATTATGGTACCTATGGTCAATTTTGAATTTACTGTCACCTAGGGCAAATGTTGATTTTTTTTTTTAAATTCTCTTTGGCTGGATTTTGAAATTTTGGAATTCGAAGTGCTATTTTTTATTTTCCCGGATTTCAATCATTTTGAAAAAAAAGTATATCTGCTGTAAAATTACACCTATGACATGTTTTTAAATGATTTGAAAGTGTGGACAAAATCGATAACAGGCCAAATATTTGAAGCACACCCAATACCCCTAATTTTTATCCTGCCAAAAATTTGAATTTTTTCGAATGAAAAATCAAATTGTAGTAAAATATATATATATATAATTATAAATGGATATCAAATAAAGAATGAAGTATCTTTCATTAACAAAAATAATTTAAAATGTGTTCAAATGGTGGCCCTTGACACATACCCAGAGCATTGTAACAAAACATCATTTTAGGCCTTTAGTAGAACAAAATAGATAAAAAACGCATATGCAAATGTATAATGCTGGATGTATGGAATCGGAGCGTGGGCGAATTTTGCAACCTCACCTTTCTCTGGCTCGATTATCATGATCTGCTAGTAAAAAATAAAAAGTATATCATTAAAATATATAGAGAGTACTTGTACAAGTTGTACAAGTACATAGGGCCAGGGTTGTTCAAGCGTGTATCTCAATGATATGTATATTAACGACAGAACGAAACGTGTAATTATTACCTTAACGGTTGAAGTGTTTAATGGCTTTGTCATTCAAGCTCGTCACTAAACCTAATATCATGAAGACCGAAGGCGATGTCAAAATCTCGTTGAAAGAGAACATTTAGTTCAAACAACTTTCTGTTAATGTATATTCAAAACTGTCATTTGCTGTCCTCGCCTTGCTCAATTGAATACTTATTTGAGAAAATGATTACAGCACAATGGGTACTCTTTGGTATTTAATACCCATATCCCTTCATGGTTATATTGTTCAATAGTTATTCATAGTTATTCTGTACACCAATATTAATTACAATACCATTACTGGTACTATAGATATAAACATATTCATTCTGTTTTCGAGTTACAAACAAAACCTCTCTCGATAGTACATAAAGAGTCTGTATATTGTATTGATGTATACTTCCTGCCTCTCATAAAGATTAGCTAAAACGGTCTAATATGTCCTTATGTGGATATTCCCTTTTCCGACACTTCCTGGGTAGCACAATGAAGTAAATAATTCAGTTTCTGAATGTTTTACTTCTCATGCACTCGTTGTCAGTCTACTGCACACTGTAAACTGTACTAAACATTTAGTATGGGGAATCACGACCTGCATTCAATGGCCGCACCTTTAATGTGACAAGGGACAATACAGCCCACTGTGAACTGATTATGGTTTGAAATCTAGTAGCATTAATCAAGGATTTAAAATTTATCTACGGCCTTGAATTAACGAGTATCATAAGAGAGGGTAAGGGTAATATCTTAATACATACTACGTATAATAGATATATCACAAAATGTAAATGTATACTCACTAATCTAAAACGTCCTCGGTTACTCAAAGTAAAATGGCCTCCCACACGTCAGTTGACTTCAATACACAGTAAACAGCCTTCCATTTCGAATATGGTCATCAATGGAGAGGAACGTGCCGGTTTTAGCTAGACCGTGAGGGTACTCTTGAACGAACCCGTTCCAAGTTGACAACACACGGCTGAAGTAACACTATCCATAGCAATAATGAGAATAAAGTCGTTAATCGATTACACATAAGTTACGGGGACTGAATGTAGGCGTAACTCATATGTGTATGCGTCTATTAATATGCTTCCTGAATTTCCAGTAACAAATCTTTATTTTTAGACCTGTTGTAGTGGGTTAAAAACCCATGCACACATACAGGTTAAATAGATCTTTAATTTCTTAAAGTCGATTTGCGTAGTTACAGAAAAGTATTCTTATTGCGATATTTTTTAAGCTCAGAGACGCCTTTCGTCAGTAAGCTCAGAGACACATTTCGTCAGTAAGCTCAGAGACGCCTTTCGTCAGTAAGCTCAGAGACGCCTTTCGTCAGTAAGCTCAGAGACGCCTTTCGTCAGTATGAATCTGATAATAGTGGACGTGATTTGGTTCAGTGATTCTTCTTGGTTACAACAACAAACATTGAGTGTATTGGAAGAATTAATTCAAAATGGCTGAGACTAACCAACTGATCGCAATAAAACAATAAAAAACAAATCACAAAACAGATCGTGAAAATCCTTGACTCAAATTATCTACATGTACTTGATAATAAGTTTGGGGATGGATTTTTGAATGATAAGTTTGGAAAGGGATTGTAGTTCATAAATATTAAGTTTGAAGAAGGATCGTACTTCATAAATAATAAGCTTACAGTAAGTGTTGCAAGCAACACACGTCCCCTGCCGTCAGTTAGGTTGTCTAATCTATGGCCAGTTATTATAGCTCAGTAAAGCTTTCATTGTATGAAGTTTGAACAAATAATGTTTATGTGTTCTAAAGTTAAATTATTGTCCGAAAACTTAAATTTGTGAAACAATCTATTTTAGTGACTTTTGTAGTTGATCTTTTGACCCAAATTCAATCCAAAGCTGTATTTTCCCGTATGCATGCGGGCGGGCGGGGCGGGCATGCGGGGCGGGCGGGGCGGGCGAGCGGACAGACAGACAGACAGACACTATAATCCCCTCCGGTTTCACCGGCAAGGGACTAATAATTAAGTTAAGGGAAGGATTGTACTTCAAAAATAATAAGTTTGGAGAAGGAATGCACGTATTTCATAAATAAAAAGTTTTGGGGAATGATTGTGCTTCATAAATAATAAGTTTGTGAAAGGATCGTACAGTATAAATAATAAGTTTGTGAAAGGATCGTACAGTATAAATAATAAGTTTGTGGAAGGATTGTACAAATGATACAAAATGCAAATATAAAGTGTTATGGGTGCACAATATGAAACTAAAATATTCAATATGAAAATATTACAAAGATAAAATTAAGTGTCACTTCCGGTAACAATTTGATGCCTAAAAAATTCCATTAAATGTCTAAATTAATTTCAAAAAAGTCTTTGACGCTTGTTGACTCTAGTACAATTATAATAATTGTAAAAAATATGGTAAAAACCATCGTCATCACACATTTTGTGACGTCCACACTATGAATACCCTATACAGCCTTTTCGTCTATGTAGGTCTCTGCAATGATGCGGAGGGTCAGTGAAGGTAACTAAAGGTGCATCAGGACACTGTGGGATCGCCATATTTAGTCGAAAATGAAAGTATTTCAAATTAGAGCACTGTTCCACAAGCAATCAAACATTCTCATTTTCATAACTAGGACTAAATATACTTGTATACGTGTTTATGTTGTAAAATAGTACTTCATTGGGAGAGGAATCTGTTATTTTGAGGTTCAATCGGCACGTGATTGTAGCTGTAACTTTCAAAATTCCTACAGATAAAATTGACCAAAATATACCTCTGATTGCGCAGTTATGTATTAGGAACGTTGTGCCATTGTCCGATTTCAATATGTATAGCATGAACATGACCTGCGATGCATTCCAATCCAATCACTTGCACATTGTTGTAGCAAGTCATATAGTCTCAAATTGGACTTAATAACAGTGGCACAACCTCAAGTGGTATTTATACATCACTTTTATTATAAAAAATATTATTTATTATTGTACAATTATGGAAAAGTTTTGTGGAAAGAAATTGTTTGAGTTTGGGTTCTAAGACTCTTCAATTATATATTATATGAACATTTCCTGTAAAAGCTATAATGCAGAGATGAAACACCATATCCTGACATTCATTTTGGTAAATAATAATGTATGTTTTGTTTGCTTTTCCCTTCTTTTTCAATTTTCAAAACTTAGGGAGCAAAAAGCGCCCTGATGCACCTTAATTGAAAATTCAAAATAGAAAATTGAAAGAACAAGAAAATAATATTGTCAGCCATGGTAATGATAATAATGATGATAATGATTTATCAGGAATGCAAATAATCAAGGACGTAGACTTACAAATACTTGTTATAACATATGCAATACCAGGTTTTAGTAAATAAGAAGGTTTGAACTTCATTGCAAATAAGCAAATAATGACCACTTGTGATGATGATGATGATGATTGATCAGGATGGTAATGAAGAATGAAGTACCATATGTCTAAACAGATAATGATTGTTATTACTTTGTTTATTTGATTGTTTCAAGTTCAAGTTTCTTAAATCCGTTTCAAAGTTTTTAAGTTTTGTAATCTCGACTTCAGTATCAATATTAGTACCTTTAGCCCTTACTCTTACAAACAAGTCTACCACTCAGTAGGAATTGTAAAACACTAAGTTGTATATCTTATATCTGTCAGTAGCAGTATCTTTACTCAAAGATACGGAAATCAATTAAGCATAACAATTTTTACTTATTGTTTTTTCTTGTTGTAATTTTTTGCTACTTTAGGTCACCTACGTCCTTATAAAAGTTTTTTTTACAAGACGTGATCGTGAACTTTCGGTATAACACTTTTCAATATATGTTCAGTATGCACACAATTTCAAATCTTTGTTTTGAAGGCATTGTGATATAATATTGGTTTCTAAATTCAATTATTCTATCTTCATTTATAAACGTGTGACGGCGTTATTCCATTCTAAGCGAATAACTTCGGGCTTAACATCTCCACAAAATGGTAAATAAATAAAATACTGTGTTGCATTACAGTTAACAACAAATGAAGATATTAAATATGTTGGTGAAAATGAAGTTACACAAGATCCTTCAAAATAACCGAATGAGGAAACTGTACTAGGAAATGTAAGTATTGTTGAAACCAGTTGTATGAATCAAGTTTGAACAGCGTATGTTAACTGTTTTAAACAGAAATGTGCCAAATTTTGTAACAAAATTTTTCTTCATTTTTCTCGTTGAATTCCTTTCTTTTCCATGAAATGACTAGCATAGTCTCAAAAACAGATACACCGGATGGATCGTAATCTTTGGCAGCCAAATTATTCCTTTCCATTAAAAGCTGTGTTTCTTCATTTTGAACTTGGAACTAATGAAATCATTTTTTTTTAAATTCGACCCACCATAAATTGACAAGATAAAGAGGGGGATAGCCACATTATGCTCTAGCTACTGTGCCAGTATTATCTTGATAAGGCTTCTGATTTCCAGGCAATGTTTAGATTTGCCTCCCAGTATTGAGATAAATAGACACGGATTCACATAGTCAAGAAAAAGTGCAATTTTGGTTTAATATTTTTGGTGAATTATAAATACCAAGATTTATTGATAAACTGACTACATTGGCTTTTTATGTGCCATTCCTTCGTTTGAACGTCAGGAAAGTGTTGAATTTTTACCAATAAAATGAATACAAGAAAATGCATTGCATGTGTTAAAATGTTTAGTTTGGTTAAAATTATATGTGCCGTAATTTTCATGCTCACTAATCAAGAAGAGTTTTTAATATGTTATTCATCACCAAAAGTTACCTATATTTTGAGATACTTACAATGTATAAGTTTTAATTTTAAAAGTACAGATCAAGAGCTCAAAATGAATTGTGGCTGTAGTACCAAAAATTCTATTTACGTCTACGATATGGTATAGAGGCTGTACACGGCCAAACCACAAAGCCAAGTTGTCGTCTACAATTTCATTTCACATTTCACAGTGACACTAGTGATTATAAAATGGCTTCTTCATATGTTATAGTCTAAACATAAAAAACAATACAAAAAAATACAAACCCTTGCACCATTTCCAACAAAAGAATGCCTCTTATTGCCTCTTAATGTTTATAATGTACGTAAAATATTCAATCTCATTAAAAGTGTGGATATTTTTGCATCATTATCTTAGATATTTTTTTGATGAGTGTAAGAATGATGCTGCAGTAACAATTTGCTCTATATACTAGTTTCTTTAATTTCATCCATGAAAAGGGATATTCTGCAGAGATAAATAATGTAATGAAATAGACATTTCCTTTTCGGCAAACTAATTGATACAAGTATCGTGATAATCCAAAAAGAAGGAAACCATGTTAACAGACAAACAATGTTTAATGATCTCCATACCCACTCATATATTATATTTGTTTACAATACATTAACAAACATATATACTGTATTAAAGCCATATTGTAAACTATTGTCAGAGTAAATCGTAACAGATAGTTTTCACTTGTAATTTAACAGATAAACGAAATTTATCATTTTGGACTTTAACTTGTATTTCATATTTTACAGAAAACAATGGTTCACAGCACTTTTAAGAGTAGAATTTCAGGTTAAGACACATATTTTCAAAATTTATATATTAAATAAAGGTTGAGAAGTAGGTCATGTATTTATCCTCTGTGAGTTACAAAGCACAGAATCCATCATTTTTTCTATTCAAAGATGCTCCACCGCCGACAGAGCATAAATGATATTCACCATTTGAACAATAATTGATGTTTAATCGTGTATACATGTGACTAATTAACACAAAAAATATAAAACAATTTATTTTGCCTTTAGTACATGGGCAATCAGCACTTCATTCCATACTATAGGATATAGTGTCACAGAATTTTTTCGGGATGCAGTTAATTATTTTTTTATATTCTAAACTAAAAGTAAAATAAGAGCTCAAACTTTTAAGTGATGGTAATGGTGTAAAGTAAGTAGCTTTTGTAACTGAAGAAAAATACTAAATCGTCTGCTCCTATGTTTGATAGTGAAAAAATACCATTTGTCAGCGGTGGAGCATCTTTAATTAATAACCATATGGCACAAATACATTACATGTGCTGAGACAAGTTTACAATGGACATAATTCTCAGTATCATTCAAATAGAACATACACCAGATTTGGGCAACTTGTATATAAATTACTGAATTTGTACGAGACATGCTTTGGAGACTTGAAATTTGAACAAATTGAACAAGAACTATTTCATAGACATTATCTATCTAAATCATCAAATGCTTTGAACGTTTATCAATAGACCGGTTTAATATCGAGTAGTAAATAATGATACGTAAATTCTTGACACCATAGATGAGCATTTCACCTGAACTTGTTAACACCTATAATTTCACAATGAATTCTTCCCCTCTTAGATTGCCAAACAAAGCATACAACCTCCATTTAACGGCTCAGGGTTTTAATAAATAGTCCTGATTTAGTACTTCCTTGCTATCACTGATAATGGCTTCAGATCGAAATGTTACGATTAAGTAGTGTTGTTTAGTTTTCCAGTTAAATTTATATACTTTTATTTTAAAATGAACTGTTCCAGTCTTATGATTAGAAGATTTCATATGTGTCTTTGGGGGTGAAAGAGTCAATATTCAGCTACCATTGATAAACATTCAGAGTATATAATGAAGATATCACTTTGTATAATTTGATTTGTTTAGTTATCAGTGTCCGCTGGTTACCATTAGAAATGTCTGTCGGCACCAGGTGAAGAGACTGACGGATGCGTGATGTATCGATGAGATTCCTGATGTGAGAACTTTCTGTACACTGTCCGGCGTATATTCACTTCTGAAATCAAAATTAATTTGATTGAAGATACAGATAATTATACACATTGATAAACCCACAAAATCTCAAGTCCGTAGGCTTGTTTTATCATTTTTTTTAGTTCAAAGACCAAACTAATTTCTTTTCCATTGTAAACTTAAAAACATAAAATGTTGAAAAATCAAATATTTTATTGAGTGTTCATAACTAATGTCAATATTTAGGTTTTTTATGATAACCATGCAAATTAAAGATTTATAATATACAAAAGTTTTATTTGTTGAGTCATCAATAAATTTTGAGATATGAGCAAACTTTTACCAAAAACATTCAGAAATCATGTTAAATTGAAATGCACTCTTTTTAACTTCATAGAAATGCAATAACTATAATATCATTCAAATTGTGGTTAAACATTGTAAGAGTATGAGAACAATTAATATCATCAGTACAGGAAGGTACTTACAAAATAATATTTTCTTCCACCCAGTGGTAGGCAAGATAAAGGAGGTTGGCCGTTTGGCCACATATCCAAAAGGAATAATCCCTAAAGAAGTCCCAGGATAACCAGATATAGTTCAATAGCTGTGTCCACAGCTCCGGGGACAGTCCGTATATCTATCAACAGGACCAGGAGGCATTTATCACAAGGTGGCAAACATTTAAGTAGTGGTCAAATAAAAGGTGTAAAAAGTAATCATCTGTCTAGTTGTAATATCTTACCTGTTACTTTAATACATTGAACATATTTCTATATTAGTATAGATCAAAGAAGTAATTTCACTAGTAATACTGCAGAATAAATTGGATATTTCAATTGCATGCCTGCAGGATATCTATAACTTGAGATTAATGAAGAGAGATTGCCAACCAAAGATTAGAAATAGAACATGGGAAATATATACATACTCAATCTAAACATTTTGATAACATTACCCAAACCTTAATGAATAATAATAGATATTTACCCATTTTAAACATTGGGATAACTTCAATGCTGCCCATAATCTGAAGGGAGCCGACACCTCAAGGAATTGGTTCCAGAACTGGAGCAGACGAGTCCATGCCTCCAACATGTACGGGCCGACGGCAGCATGTACCTTACCATAGTACAGGGGGACATTCACACAAACCCAGCTATAGAAAGAATTCAAAGTTTATTATCAACAGAAAATGTAACGAAATAAAAGAAATATTTCTGGCAGAGTATGCACTAAATGCACATAGTTTTGTCCTTTTTTTATGATGACAAAAATTGATTTAATTTCTGCAAATATATCAACATGCAAGCATATTAACAAGTGAACGTTTTTAATAAATATTTTAAATTTTAGCTGTATTGTGATGCACCGGTAATTACTGTCACATAGAAATAATCTGATAGTTAACAGTGTGTATATGTACCATGATACTTACCCATATGCCATAGATGTATACAGGTAAACCCTGCCCCAAACCTGTCTTGTAAATGCCAATATTCCATAGTCTTCCAGAAACTGCACTGTTCGTGAGGCTACAACATTATATCACAAGTTGTTCATTTTCTCTCTTTTTTTTTTTACTGCTACACTTTATGTATGAAATTTACTTCTACGAACAAAAAAGTTTTTTTTTTCATATTTCCGTATGTAGAACACAATTATTTCTCACACCAAATTATTAACATGCTTTGCAAATTTCATTATTTTTAGGATGGTTACCATAGCAACTATAGCTACAATGATACACAATCATCATACCTATAGCATTGAGTATTTACTCGATATTGGAAATTCAACAATTTAATCACTAAAAAAGCTTTGATGACAGATTTGAGGGCAAAAAGGGCACAAACCATATATAGTGCTTGATTTAACTATTGATTTATCCATTTATTTATCTGTGCAATTCACTTCTAATTGAGTTTGCTTTCCCAATGAAGTAGTGAGAACAAAAAGGATTCTATTATAACATGAAAGCCCCTATTTTTCCCGAATTGTGTGATTTGACCATTAATATGTATATCACAAGCTTAAAATGTTTCAAAATATAATCCATACAATCTATACACAAATGATGAACACAAGCTTGTATGCCATGATTTGTCTTCCATTTCCATGAGGAGCTTTGTGAGACTTACATCTCATGGAAGAGCTGAAGTAAATGTCATAGGCAACGATACCAGACACCACAGAAATAAGTAGAAACATCAGCAGTCCCCATGGAAACCGAGTCTGATCCAACTTCTGTTGGAGTTCCTGGAAATGAAATTATAAAGTATTCAGTAATGTACAATAGAAAAGTATATCCATATTACCATAACAATAGAAAAGTATGTCCATATTACCATAACAATAGAAAAGTATGTCCATATTACTATAAACAATAGAAAAGTATGTCCATATTACCACAAACAATAGAAAAGTATGTCCATAATACCACAAACAATAGAAAAGTATGTCCATATTACCATAACAATAGAAAAGTATGTCCATATTACCATAACAATAGAAAAGTATGTCCATATTACTATAAACAATAGAAAAGTATGTCCATATTACCATAACAATAGAAAAGTATGTCCATATTACCATAACAATAGAAAAGTATGTCCATATTACCATAACAATAGAAAAGTATGTCCATATTACCATAACAATAGAAAAGTATGTCCATATTACCATAACAATAGAAAAGTATGTCCATATTACCATAACAATAGAAAAGTATGTCCATATTACCATAACAATAGAAAAGTATGTCCATATTACCATAACAATAGAAAAGTATGTCCATATTACCATAACAATAGAAAAGTATGTCCATATTACCATAACAATAGAAAAGTATGTCCATATTACCATAACAATAGAAAAGTATGTCCATATTACCATAACAATAGAAAAGTATGTCCATATTACTATAAACAATAGAAAAGTATGTCCATATTACCATAACAATAGAAAAGTATGTCCATATTACCATAACAATAGAAAAGTATGTCCATATTACCATAACAATAGAAAAGTATGTCCATATTACCATAACAATACAAAAGTATGTCCATATTACCATAACAATACAAAAGTATGTCCATATTACCATAAACAATAGAAAATTTGTCCATATTACCATAACAATAGAAAAGTATGTCCATATTACCATAACAATACAAAAGTATGTCCATATTACCATAACAATACAAAAGTATGTCCATATTACCATAACAATAGAAAAGTATGTCCATATTACCATAACAATACAAAAGTATGTCCATATTACCATAACAATACAAAAGTATGTCCATATTACCATAACAATACAAAAGTATGTCCATATTACCATAACAATACAAAAGTATGTCCATATTACCATAACAATACAAAAGTATGTCCATATTACCATAACAATACAAAAGTATGTCCATATTACCATAACAATACAAAAGTATGTCCATATTACCATAACAATACAAAAGTATGTCCATATTACCATAACAATACAAAAGTATGTCCATATTACCATAACAATACAAAAGTATGTCCATATTACCATAACAATACAAAAGTATGTCCATATTACCATAACAATAGAAAAGTATGTCCATATTACCATAAACAATAGAAAAGTATGTCCATATTACCATAACAATAGAAAAGTATGTCCATATTACCATAACAATAGAAAAGTATGTCCATATTACCATAACAATAGAAAAGTATGTCCATATTACCATAACAATAGAAAAGTATGTCCATATTACCATAACAATAGAAAAGTATGTCCATATTACCATAACAATAGAAAAGTATGTCCATATTACCATAACAATAGAAAAGTATGTCCATATTACCATAAACAATAGAAAAGTATGTCCATATTACCATAACAATAGAAAAGTATGTCCATATTACCATAAACAATAGAAAAGTATGTCCATATTACCATAACAATAGAAAAGTATGTCCATATTACCATAAACAATAGAAAAGTATGTCCATATTACCATAACAATAGAAAAGTATGTCCATATTACCATAAACAATAGAAAAGTATGTCCATATTACCATAACAATAGAAAAGTATGTCCATATTACCATAAACAATAGAAAAGTATGTCCATATTACCATAACAATAGAAAAGTATGTCCATATTACCATAAACAATAGAAAAGTATGTCCATATTACCATAACAATAGAAAAGTATGTCCATATTACCATAAACAATAGAAAATTTGTCCATATTACCATAAACAATAGAAAATTTGTCCATATTACCATAACAATACAAAAGTATGTCCATAATACCACAAACAATAGAAAAGTATGTCCATATTACCATAACAATAGAAAAGTATGTCCATATTACCATAACAATAGAAAAGTATGTCCATATTACCATAAACAATAGAAAAGTATGTCCATATTACCATAACAATAGAAAAGTATGTCCATATTACCACAAACAATAGAAAAGTATGTCCATATTACCATAACAATAGAAAAGTATGTCCATATTACCATAAACAGACATAATATAGAGTTGTATAAGTAGTACTAGTAAATGATAGTTTTACAGATCAGGCCCCTAGATCATGAAGCAGACTTCAGTTTAGAATTAGCCAATCTAAAAACATTATAACACATATGATTGGCTAAGTCTAAACTCAAGTCCAAAACCGTTTTATGATTCTGGAGTCTGGTTTTAATTTGCTACTGGTAAAGACAAAATTAAAGGTAGATAACACAGAATTTTGGTTACCTTGCAGACATCAGAACACTGCTCAAGTCCTTCGACACTTGATTTGCCTCTTGTTGCCAGTTCATCGTTGGTGATGGAGAAGGAACGAAAGGTTTTCTTCAGTAGCTTCTTGTCCAGTATCTTGCTGGATGTTTCCCAGGTATCCAGCAAATACTGCATTAAGATACTGGTGAGAGAAAAGGTCAGGTCTCACTTACTGAGAAGCAAACGGCTACTATTTACTGTTAAAATATACAAATAATATAAAAGAAACCATTTTATTTTGCATAACGAATTTGCAAAAATGAAACCATTTACTTTGAATACTGACGAAAGCATATGTTCAATATAATTTGTAGTCATTGGAGATATATATTCAAGTATGGGCCTGTTGCATGCTATTGCCAAACTCTATCTGTAAAACAAGAAAAAGAATAACATACTTATCCATAGAGTCATGATTGTTACTATTGTTTTTTAGCTCCTATTGATGGGACTAACCTAGACTGGTGAAGGTACTTGGTGTACATCTGAACCCACACACTGTAACACTGTTCATCAGTGGACAAGCAGTACACCAGACTTGACATCAGCTACAACACAAATCACATCATGTCGTCAAATCCTTTTTTCATTAATGGCTAAAGCACATGCATTTATCAGAATCACCACATGTCAGTTTTATGTATTGATCATGAAATCCCTTTAAAAATTGTTTTGGAATTAAGGGTATTCAGACAATATAAGCTATCGAAACTAAAATGAATCAAATTCAGTACATGGCAAAGTAATCCACATAGTCAGATATTTTATAGTATTGAAGTCTGTTCAATCATATTTCTAGAAAGACAAAATAAAATTAAAAGAAGCACTCACTGACAGACTAAAATCCTTCCAACAATGATTCTGATTACCCTTATATATTAAATCAAATATCATATTTTTATAGATTATGTAATTACCTCAGCCATCATCTGACGTGATGTGTTGGGTGTGGCCCTCGTCAGATATGAAGGGAACAGGTTCCTCATGTTAGCTGTCGTGCCACCATATACAATGGTCTGTAAGACAAAAATAAAACTTGAGACAAAGAAGTCATATTTGGAGCATACCACACATCACATAGAAATGTATTACAGTAAAGACACCAACACATTTAAATATATCTGATTTTTAAAAAAAATTAGAATGCGCTTCCACAATCTGGGTATTGTTTAATGATTTGATATAAAGTAAACAGACACTAATTCTAGTTTTACCTTAATGTCAGGATAGAGATTCTGCAGCTTTCTACTGAGGTCCCCTGGCATCTGACGATCTCCAAATATAAGGTCGAGTAGGTAGAAATACTCCCGCACCGTGATTACTCCATACACTGTACTCAGGGCCTTTTTATTCCTGTAACCAAGTGTGAAAACGATGATAATGGATAACTTCAGTACTGGTAAGTATTACAACAGTATTCCTTTATACCTATATTTATGTCATCATACCAATTAACTAGAAGGACACACTATGCTATTGCTATAAAACATATTTCAAGGAAGTAAACAAAAAACTTAATGCTAAAGTTCTAATTCTTAAAAGTAAAATCTAAATTCAGTAACTATACTTCACATATATAACAACTTATACTAGATATATAGAGAGCCTGTACATACTCGAGCAGTTCCTCCAGATACTCCACACAGTAGTTAGCTACTGGTCGCACCTTCAGGGTCGGCTGCATGACCTCGATCCACACTGAAACATCAAAACTTTATATATATAGCAATCACATCAATCACACACACAAATACAAACATAGGAATATGTATATCATCCTCAATACTCCAGAGGTTACCATCACTGATGTAATTTTACAATTCTAGACTATGTCATAGCAAAACTGAAGACTCTGTGCAACAGCAGATGAAATGTGTAGTTCTTTGATATATATATAAAAATAATTGAAAAATAATACACTGTATACACATGTACATGTAGTTTTAAAGTTGGGCGTTCAAATGAAGTCTCTGCTGGCCTGTTATTGGTCAGGTTGTTTCTTCTAAAATAATTCCGTTTTGTTATGACATATTCCAGGGGTGGATACCATGACAGTGATAGTAACCCTCATATTGATAGTGCATGTATTTTAAATATCCATACACAGGAAAAGTAGTTTTTTCACTACTAATAAGGATATATAAAACCGGATTTTAGTGAGGAAAAAACCTGCATCACTCCACAGCAAAATTTACTCTTACAATTTTGTAGATAGCAATACAGCTACACAAGTGCTTTCTTAAGGATGTACTCCTCTGAGAAGTCAAAATTTTCTTGTATTAAACTTTTTTTCTCATATAGATTTTTGGAAAGAGGAGTTCATATCATGAAAGAAAATGAAAGAAAAAACATATGTCCGTGTGCTCGTTTTTGAGCTACTGTCACTCAAAGATACCTAGTTGACGAAATATTGGATTTTATGGGAATTTTGCCATTTTGACCATATACACAAGAGATTAAAGCCATAATTTCCTAATGAGGTGTTTGAAATGTGTAAATGTTTGTAGAATTTATTTTCCAGTAGTCTTCTTTTAAAATATACCAATTTTGATTAATAAGACTAACATTTTTTCTCAACATAACAACATATGCTACCCCTACCCCTTAATTTTGAGCTACAAAATGTACCATTTCCAGCCATTTTTGCGAAATCTAACCCTTTATAGAAAAAGTTCTGGTATTAAACTTTTGTTTATATTTTGCATATCAATAGGGAAAGGGTTGTTCTTTCAAAAGCAGGCAGAAAAATGAGGGGTCCGTGTGCTTACTTTTTTGCCCCACTTGAATATTTGTTATTTTTTCATTATTTTAGAGTAAAAAATAAAAGTGCTCAAATTACCATTAAATGTAAAAATAAAGTGAAAAAAGTGAATCATTTACACATTAATGCTCAATATTTTAATTACCATGAACCAAGTAAAGATTTACAGCAAAAATTAGCTTGATACAGCTAACAAGAGGCCTGAGTACCTTGGCAATAATCATATAGGAAATTAATTAGATATAGTGTCATGGTTGCCATCTTCGATTGGGGATCAACCAGAGATGTAACAACACTTCGTTGGGACCATGTCAGGCTCCTTTCATGCAAGTTTCAGCCAAATCGCACGGTTAGAACTTGAGAAGAAGTTCAAAATGTGTTTTCAAGATGGCGGCTGTGGTGGCCATCTTGGATTTCGGATCGACCCGAAAAATAAGAACACTTTGTCGGGACCATGTCAGGATCATTTCATGCAAATTTCAGCCAAATCGCACGGGTAGAACTTTAGAAGAAATTCAAAATGTGTTTTCAAGATGGCGGCTGTGGCGGCCATCTTGGATTTCGGATCGACCTGAAAAATAAGAACACTTTGTCGGGATCATGTCAGGATCATTTCATGCAAGTTTCAGCCAAATCGCACAGGTAGAACTTGAGAAGAAGTTCAAAATGTGTTTTCAAGGTGGTGGCTGTGGCGGCCATCTTGAATTTCGGATTGACCCGAAAAATAAGAACAATTTGTCGGGACCATGTCAGGATCATTTCATGCAAGTTTCAGCGAAATCGCACCAGTAGAACTTGAGAAGAAGTTTAAAATGTGTTTTCAAGATGGCGGCTGTGACGGCCATCTTGGATTTCAGATCGACCCGAAAAATAAGAACACTTTGTCTGACCATGTCAGGATCATTTCATGTAAGTTTCATCTCAATCCCACTGGTCAAACTTGAGAAGAAGATTGAAATGTGAAAAGTTTACGGACGGCGCACGGCGGACAGCGGACGGTGCGCGACGACGGACGAAGCATGATGGCTATAGGTCAGATGACCTAAAAATGCTGGTGCAGTGATGATTTAAGTAAAAACAATTCAGTAAAAAATGGTAAAAATTTGGCTCTACTCAAAGCGAAAAAAGACACAATTTCAAAATGGCCGCCAAATGGGCCATTTCTTAAAATCCCCGTAAAAAAAATCTGCTAAAGTTAGAACTGTAATTTTTTGACAAAATTTGCAACTGGCAACTTGCTACAGATATTGATAAATTGTATTTGAAAATCTCATAACTTCTTAGATCTTTGTCGAAACGAGACTTCAACGGGACTGAAACCTCAGAAGAATACATCCTTAAAAGTTTTCTTGCAGATGCAAGTATGCTGTAAACCTTGTTATCGTACAAGGAAAGGGGCCATAATATTACAAATTATCCAAAAAAAAGGATTTACGTGAGGTTTTTTTATTTGATTTCATAGCTTAAAGTTCAGTCAGAACTAGGAACAAAACAGTGGAAATTAAACAAAGTTTAACAAAGGTTAAGTAAGTTCAGGTTAATGTAACTTAACTATATACCTTTATGTACACAATACTTGGAAAAGTTTTATATTTCCTGATTATTAATCATGGGTGTATTTTTGGTACATTATACATACTCCGCAGTCCACATTTTAGGTCCAGGTGACCACACTGCCCAAGTGACCACAGTATGGTCAGACACCTGCTAGATCGGTTCTGGTTGGTCTTCAGAAGTTCCAAAAACTGAAAAATAACATTGGTTGTCAACATACTATGTTATAATGTACACGTATACAAAAGAGCTTAAATTCCATAATGGTCTATAAGTATTCTATGCCCCTTTTTGAGGCCTCAATTTCACTTATCTCTAATTATATTATAAACCAAATGGCTGATTTCCATGTACAAATGTTGTGGCTTACAGCCCAGTTTCATTATGTTATTTCTTTTTTTATTCATGGCTTTTGAAAAAAAGTTTAGTCCTAATTTGGTCCTATTTAGCGCTCCCTCATATTTTTTTTTCAATTTCTTAAGCGTCCTGGGCATTTACTGGGTTGATTACAGGATTTTCAAAAAAATGAATGGGATCACTTGACATGGTTCCATATAAAATAGAAAATACTGTATTGCTTCCTCCAATTTAATGGTGGTGGGAGGATGTTATTAAAATTTGTGAATAAATTATCTTTAAAACATGGCAATACCTACCTGGTTCAGTTTAGACAAAGCTACATCTGGTTTGACTTTAACAAGCAGCTGAATAAAGATCCGATAACCAAGGGTGGAATTTCCTGAAACAAATGAATAAACAGGTGAATCAATTTAAACATGGCAAAAAAAGTTATTTTTATAGTTATAAGGCTAACCATGTCTTTTAACCCCTGCCATTTTATATCAAACTCTTATCTGTTAAATCTAAGGCATGCTTTCTGAAGAACAGATAACATAAATCTAGTAAATGGAAATTTTTAATAACAATTAATAGGTAGAATACAGCCAAATCTGTCTAAAGATGAACCGACAGACACACAAATCAAAGGTTATAGCCAGGTCTTTATACACATGTCTAAATGTGTTGAAATAGGTCTTTTGGGACCGTAGGAATGTGGTCTTAAGCAGGTGATCTTTATAGAGAGTGGTCACTAATACAGGTCTTACTTCAGAAAGTGTACTCACCTTTGTTAAGTTCTGTAAGCATGGTGTTCACACAGTGGTATAACATATGCTCCATGGTTTCCTGAGTGGCCTGCTTAATCACTGATGTGATTGTTTGCTGACATTGTCGTCCAAGGTGGCAGAGTGGGAAATCTGAAATGACACAATTCACAAATAACATGTCAATTTGTCTAAAAAAAGGTTATCTACAAATTGGGCTGATTAATGATTAAAGATGCTCCACCGCTGACAAATGGTATTTTTTCACTATCAAAAACAGGAGCAGACAATTAAATATTTTTCTTCAGTTACAAAAGTTACTTACTTTACACCATTACCACCATTGAAAAGTTTGAGCTTCTAATTTTACTTCAAGTTAAAAATATGAAAAATAATTAATTGCATTCCGAAAAAATTCTGCGGCACTATATGCTATTTGGAATGAAGTACTAATTGCGTGTGCAACAAAAGGAAAATAAATTATTCTATATTATTTTTTTGTGTTAATTAGACATGCATTTACACGATTAAACACCAATTATTGTTCAAATGATGAATATCATTTATGCTCTGTCGGCGGTAGAGCATCTTTAACTAATAGTTAACTGCCAACAGTATGCTATTTTTCCTGTTTGTTTTACTTTCACAAATGCATGTAAATTCAAAGTTTATATATTATCTCTGTGAAATAACATCTACATCATTTATTTTGATAGAAATTTCCACTCTTTTTTTAAATCCACGAATGTTAATCTTTTTAAAACTTGTTTTTCAAAGGAAATCACAATTTAATAGTCAAATGGTTGATCACACATCAGCGCACTAATCAAGTTATCAAGGGTGTAGCGATAGTATGCAGATGTAATGATCAACCGTAGTCGTGTTATTATTGCGTAAGGATTACAGAAATTAAGAAACCTTTCGTGTACATGAAGTCAGGAAACCCTGGAATTCAGTGTGTATAATGTCATCATTTTATGTTGCCTCGTATCTGCTACACGTAGCCATAACTTGCATTGTAGAGCGGCGATTACACATAAGTACAAATGTGTAAATAATTCTGTATGAATGACTTTATTTTTCCCAATAAATTTTACAGAAGTTTCTGATTTTAAGTATTAATGTTATCTTACAGAATGTAATTGCATTTGAATCAGACAAAAAACATTGAGAAATCAATAGCTGAACAGAGCTGGCTAACCCGTCACACGTCATAAAACTTTGTTTTCATGACGTAAATAGATAACGTCAACATGTATGTTTACATGTAGTTTACATGTACCTGTACACATAAGGTAGCTTAACCTCTCTTTTAAGTCTTAACAAACTGCCACGACAAGAGCTTTTGTAACATAAACAATTTACCTTTAGGCTTGTTGGTGAAGACCGGATCAGATTCGGGAACCTTTTCTAGTTTCAGGTTCAGGAAAGATGCCAGATCTTTTAGCCACACCTCCAAGTTGTCTGGGAAACTTGTCTGGGTCGAGACCAAGGTAGACTTCACATCATCTTTTGTGATCTATAAAATATGAACATTCTTAGAATCACCGACCAGCAAAACTACAATTCAGCCACCTAAGATATGAGATCTTCTGAAATGCCATTTAAACCATTTGCCGGGCATAAATAAAGGTCATTACAGTATTCCAAATCAGAAGAATAATGTTTGTTAAATATGAGTATAAAACAAGGTCATGAAACTAAAATATGGAAAATCCTGATTGTGAATGAGAAGAGTTGGCAAGTGTGTTGTATTCCACTTGATAATTTCCCTTGATGGAAAGTAGAGCAGACATCGCGAAAGTTGGAAAAAATGGCTGGACAAGCTGGACCAAACAAGATTTTGCCAGACCGAACATTAAAGGCCCATTACCTTTCCGGAGCAAAATAAAAAGGTTTCTTAAAAAACATTAATAACACCAGAAAATGCATACCAATGATCTAAAATAAGGTTACGACACCAAACATATGCAAGATTGCCTGCGTAATATATGAAAACAGTTGAGAGTCAATTCGCTGTTTTGCCGTCTGGCGCAGTGATAGTCAACTACCGCGCGGTATTTAGGACGACGGCGGGAAACATAATACGACCCGCGTTATGAAAATAAACATTTTATTTATTTTAATCAAATCGTTCTGAAGGTGATGATAAATGTAGTATTAACGGTAAGTTAATAATTTTTAGGACTCTACAAAATTATCGATCTTGTTTTACATTCCCATTTTAAAAATTAAAAGCCGTTTCGGAAAGGTAGTGGGCCTTTAAGGTGAATTTTTGAAGTAAACATAATTTCCTGCTATTAGTATCCAGACAGCTATTTTCATGATTATCTTATGCAGTTTATATCTTAAATTCTGTTTGGCACCTGCATAATACTTCAGAAATGCTATTTCTATCGACTTCCGGTTCTCAATAATTGCTGGACGGTCGGTCTGGACCGGATTTAAAATAGGCGATCTGCTTCAATTTTTCTGGACATGTCCATCAGACCGGCACATTTCGCGATGTCTGTAGAGGAAAGTCAGGAAACATTGGCAGTCAACACAAAATACCAGAAACTTTCTTTTTTATGTCAAAGCAATAAATCTGATATTAACCAATAGATTTCAAACATCAGACAGCTTAATTAAAGATAAGTACAGAAATTTCAGAACCATATGATAAAACTTGTTCAAGCATAGATGCATTTTAAATTGACAGCATATGTTTAGACTACTTACAGTAGAAATAGCTTCGGCGTAGTCCACCTGTTTCTTCTTTTCCTGTTCAGGCTTCTTCTTTTTGCTCTGCACCGTTTTCCTGTCACCACCAGCTTTACCATTCTGCTCCTTATTAGATGGTGAGGATTTCTCATGGTTCCTACTAGCTTTTAACTCTTCTTTTCTCTCCTTTTCCAGAAAGGCATCATACATGGTCACTGATTCCTTAAGTGGTTCTGAAAAGAATTAAAAATAATGTTTATAGTTTCTCAGCATTCATTTTTATTGCAATTTGTTATCATAGTCTAGTTTGGTTACAAATTATATCTAATATATGGAGGTAATAACCTAATAATAAAAATATATCAGTGCATTAGGCTACTTAAAATCAGCACACTACTGTTAAAACATTACAGGATTATATTACTTATATGATGATGTTGTGCACAAGGTCAAATGTTTAGAGCTGTCATTGATATAAATTTTAAGTATCAATATATCAAAAGGAAAATAGCACGATGTATTGATATGTATCTAAACAATGGTGATGTTAAGAAAAGGATGAAATTTGGAACGGTCGTTTTGTGTATTACATAATTGGTTTATGAATGAAAACAATGTATGTCACTCGGGAACTCTTGCTGTGTATAATATATAATATATGTGTATATATATAATTCATGGTAATTGCGAAAAAATCATAGAATTAACATGATCAGGAACCTTACAAAATATACAACACAACTGGTATACTGCAAGAAATAATACAAAATTTGTTGGCATTCGAAATTCAATTGTTACTGGGTCATAGGCAGGTCTTCAAGTACAATGGGACTCATTCACATACCATGTGATATCTGCAAACGTTATTGGGTATCACGTGATACGTGAATCAGTCCCATTTTGGTCATTGTATCAATTTTAGAAAATAGGAATCAATATATATATATATCGTATCTGAAGATGAGAATGGATCATTAATACATTGATATCGTTTGTAACGATAACAGCTCTACAAATTTTGCAAAATTCTTCTACCACGATATATTTTGAACCATAAGATTTTCCAGTGATTTTCACCTTTTGAATAGGGAAATAATAATGGTAATGAAGAGCTAATAACTTTTGGGAATCTTCAAATAAATACACTTAGAGATTAAAAGTTGTTTTGGTGGAAGTGTGTACCTTTAAGTCTAACAATTTGAATCAAATCTGGACTCACAAAATATCATGTAATATTGGAGGGCATTTAAATACCCTGCTTGGAACACAATTAAGGCAGCTATAGTAGGATTAGTCATTCTTATGGGAGATTTCAGAAAAGATGGCGTGATGTCGCAGAAAGTTTACATCCGGGTCCTCAAAGGTACAAACACAGTATGGCGACTGATAAAAACAATAACAGATACGTACATCCCTGCTTCATAATCGATAGTTTGACAAAAGTTAACACTTTCATACTTGCAAATTCTGATTTTGAAATGGTTTCTTATTGTTTCACAGTTTACGAATGTTAAAGGCCCACTACCTTTCCGGAGCAAAATTTAAAGGTTTCTTAAAACCATTAATAACATAAGACAATACATATTGATGGCCTAAGATGAGATAACAACACGAAACAAAAACAAGATTTCCTGCGTAATATATGATAACTGTCGAGATTCATTTCGCTGTTTTGCCGTCTGGCGCAGTGATAATCAACTACCGGGCGGTATTTAGGACGACGGTGGGAAACATAAGACGACCCCCGTTATGAAAATTAACATTTTAATTCTGTTAATAAATTGTTCAGAAGATGATGACAAGTGTAGTATTAACGGTAAGTTAATAACTTTTGCGGCTCTACAAAATTATAGATCTCGTTTTACATTCCCATTTTAAAAATTAAAAGCCGTTTCAGAAAAATAGTGGGCCTTTAACATTTTTATATTTTCATTTGTTTATTGCTAACAAGTGTAGATTTAGTGTTGAAGCCACCTATCGAAGCGCTGCCGGGCCATCACACGTACCCGATTTTGTTCATACATATAAATTCAGGTTGTGAAAAAGGTGTTTATGAATAAATGATTTATTTCAATGTATCATGTTTCTGTTAAACATGAAAAAGCTGTTCACATTATGATATAAACAAAACATGAACCACCTGACCAGACCACGGCTGCTCGTGTATGGCTTCGTCGCTGGTAGATCACCGCAGGCCACAGCATTGTTTGGGAAATAAATCATATTAATGATTACCAACACTTTTATCTCAAAAAGTACTTGTTTAAGATATATATATTTCGTTATCTAATATGCACATATTGTTTTAATGGAATGCCCTTGTATCAACTACTGTGTTACACGTACACGTATGGCTGCCGATCTCGAAAAATAATATATGGTGAAATCGTTCAGTTTTCATACTGCATATTTCATTTTTAATATTTCATTTTCAGCCGCTTTTATGCCATGGACTGCTGTGTTAAGTCTCCAATTGAAATGGTATTAATTTTATATAATTTGAATACATATTATTAGGTAGACTTCATTTAAATTGATATAAATTACAGATCGTAGTACTGTACGTAAATGCCGACCAGGATACATTGCGCACGGCTTCGAGAATCCTAATACTCAAAGTTTTGTTTAAAAATATGATATAATGAACCTACAAACTGCCTCATTTGTATGTTATAAACTAAATCCCAAAATTGATGACAAAAATATTAACCAGAATACGTAATTTTATGACACTGAAAACGGACGAAATTCGGGTTCTCAGTTGTACTGTAATGGCTGCCGTGGGCTTGGGGTAATCTTAGAACGAATATATGTACCCGGCCTACTATACCTTTCGGCCGGGTACGAATTGGTCCCTATGTGTCGTAGTGGAGCACTGCCTCCGAAAATCACTCAGGCACAGTTTTCTATACTTTTTGTAGGTTTTCAATTATTTTAAGCGTATACACGCTTTAACATATTATTTTTGTCTAAAACAAACATAACTACCATTCTTAATATATACCGTATCGCTCACAAGGCGTCAAATTCACAACTTGTGGACTTGCCGTATAAATTCCCTCCAGAAAAACCTTCATCATATGTATTATGTAAAAAAAAATAATGATCGATGAGAATTTAATATTTTATACAGTTCAGTTTTATTCCCTAGAAGGGAAGCGATATAAAAAGAATACGATAGAATGCAAAGAAACGTTTTATAATGGTTTGTATAATCATTACTTTGCTCCATTAGCAGTAATAGGCACCAATTGTAGCTCTAAAGACGACACCATTTTCTGCCAAAAAGTCTTTTGAGCTACAATATTGCAGCTAGGGGTAATCTATGAAAGCAAATGTTTAATTTTGTACTAATCACACATCGTAAGGTGTTTTATCAAGAAACCCTTCGAAAACAGTAATTGCTTATAATTATATTTGGGGGGACTTTGAATTTAATTTGTAATTTCAAGTTGTTATTTGCAATATATCTGTCAATGTTTATACGTAATGGTGACCGTGTTTTCTCTTGGCGGTCGAAAATGGAGTATAAACAGAGTAAAACATATATGGATACCATATGTTTAAAATTGTAAATTATTGTAAAATATTTTTATTTACACTTTTCGAAATAGTTCTCGGATTGCCATACTATTTATTACAATAAAATGTAAACAAACATCGCAAGCGGCTGTGTTCCCTCAATGTTTAAGTGTACAGATATGGGAGTTGTACCTTTGAGCGCCCGGATGTACCTTTGTGTGACGTCATCGCCATCTTTTCTGAAATCTCCTATAGACACATCTTCAATTCTCCAGAAGTATTCCATTCTGTACAGGTATCGCCGATGTTGGTCATGTGATACGACTCGGGAGGTTCCGATCTATACGGTTATCGCCGATGTCAGTCATGTGATCTGATGCAACTTGGTTTTCTATTATTACAGAAAGTTTTAAGCATATATAGTGTTGATCTGTGGCCGCTTTTAAAATGCATGACATTCCTTCCCTCTATCTGAATGGTATGTCAGTGCTTTTATGGATCTAATTCATAATATAATACATGCATCCATATTCTCACATTGGATGTTTTAAAGCAGTTTATTAGAGCAAAAATTACATCGAACACTATATTTAGCATGTGTAACAGGGCGAGAGTAGTATGCCGCCAGCCGGGCTCGAACCCGCAACCCTGGACTTACAGATCCGGTGCTCTACCGACTTAGCTTAAGGGAAATTCCCTCTAGCGCCAAGCTAGAAGGCGACCGTATCACTATGTACAATTATTCAAATATACATTGACATCCTACTAATATGCACATGCAGCTATATAGACGACGAACGAATATAGGCGCCAGGGTAAAACATACAACAGAAAGACGGACCGAAAAATATAGACAATGGTAATTTAGAAGAACATGCTGGTGTCTGTTGACTATCGGACAGTTCCAAAGTAAACTTCAACCGGGAGTCAACAGAGGAGGCTACCCTATATGCAGAAATATAATTTAGATGACCCTGGCCAAAATAATAATTTAGAAACTTAATTTACTCACCAAAACACATTGCGCCACTAGTAATATTGTGGGTCTGAATTCCTGACCTGGACCCCTTCAAATTTCTGGCAGGACTAATGAAACCCATGTAAACCTATTTATACCACTCCAACGCCCCACCCCAAGGTATATTTTCCTGTGCGCTACGAAACGTACATGTAAAAACTACACTACATGAAGTGCATGCTATAAATAGTGAAGCGAAAATCCCTACGTCATTGCCGACAGAGGGTGCAACAATATTAAACTTATAATCATACCATGACGGGACCAACGGAAGCACACAAATATAAACAAATCCAATCCTGCTACACAGGTAACTGAACTATGGTTTTCGTTTATTCTGAACAACCGCCACCGGTTCTACCATTTATAAAGTCATATGTATACCCAATTTCGGTCTATATTAAGCAATGTTTCTTGACCACCAAAATTATTTATTTCAATCCTATAAATCCTGGCAGACCTGCAATTTTTGATACAGGTCTGTACATATTACAGCAATAAACAGCAAATAGGAATTATATCATAATGAACAACGACTTATTTTATATGTCGTCAACAGTAGGAATAGAAAGTTAACTGTAAAACGTGTAACCTAATCAATTGGCACATATGGCTAACTGATGAGTGGGCAAAACACAAGTACAAAACAGCTGTAATTATTTAAATTGTTAGATACAATCATTTCAAATAAAAGCTTGAAATATTCTTAAATAATTAAGAACATTGGAAATAAAATCAAGGTTCATAAACAAACAAAAAATAATTAATACGCCGAAACAACAAAAAACATCATGTTGGAGGAGTTGCACAATACAAGGGAAAGTAAGGTGATGACGTTGACGAAAAGCCGGTAAGTTTTCAATTAGTGATATTGTGATGTCACTTACTGTTTGGCTCAATTCTCGGCATGTTGTCAATAAACTGTTTTTTCTCGGTTCGAGTAAGATGTGGAATCTGACTTTTGCCACCTTTCTTAGCCTTTCCAACCTTTTCCCAGTGAGGAGATTGCGTTGTGCTCGCCATCTTGTTAACAGTATTGTGCTGTGCATAAGCGGCCCGGCGTTTTAAAAACCGATGTCGCTGGTACTGTTAAAAATAAATTTCCTGATACCGGGAATATTCGAGCAACTGTTCAATAAAATTTATGTTTCTTTCTATATTATACATTTTGTCTTGTTTAATTTTACATTTTTTAATGTAAAATGAAATAATAAAATCATCAGTTATTAAGGGAGTATCCACCATCAAACAAAAGAGTTCCACTCTTACGTGTACTACTTTCAGTGGTTCATTTTCATATTTTTTCAAAGCAAAGAAGTAATTTTGTGTCATTTAACAAACTAGAAGATTTTATTAAAGGACTGTATGATTTGGGTCCTTTTTGGTCTCCAAATCCATCAGTTTTTAGTGATTAATTTGTTGTAATTTTTATATAGTTTAGTTTATCATAATCAGGCACTTGTAAACTCCTCTAATTTCACGATCGGCAGATGTACCTCTGTATGTGCTTAGGGTTTTTTTTAGATAAACTCTTAAATAGTTGAATATAAAAGAATAACTTTGATATGTAGTAAAAGTTCAGTTATTTTCAGATGGTTTGAGCACAGGGATCTGAGAATTAGTTACAGATTATATAATTATGGACCCACCAGATTGCCTTAAGACCATTTTTAGACGTTTTAGAGCTCTAGCTCTAGCTATCAAAAAATGACCCAAACCATACATAGTCCTTTATACAAACAGAAATATTCATTATTCTGGCTGGAGTGAGGTTTCTTTAGGAGTGTCACAGGGATCTGTTCTATGGCATCACTGTTTGTATGTAGGTCTATATTTATGACCTATCATGTGAAATAAAAAAGAATTCAAAAGCTTTGCATCGGTATTTTTGTGTACTTATGTGTTTTTAAAGATGATTTTCAGTTTATGTGGGAATGATTTGATTAGCTGCCAGCACATCTACATGTAATTAGAAAATGTATATATATATGTATTTCTATGTTATTGTATATAAACAATTAAGCGTCAGTTAACGTTCAATTGATAAATATTATTTATGATCTGTCGGCGGCTGAACATCTTTAAAAAAATCAATTCCAAAAAATTAAGTGTTAGACTTTTAGCAATTAAAGAAAAAATCCATTCTACTACTAAACGGCAATACATATGTATGAACGCCAATGAAAGTGACGGGTAAAGAATAAACGATATTACAAACATATGAATTTATAAGATTAATTAATCTCTTTTCGTGTATGAATGTGTCAGTGATTTATAAGTTTTGGGGACTTCCGGTGTGACGTCATCAAGACAACATGGAGCTTGAAAACTGAGAGCGATTGGCAAAGAAAAATCCATCAACATCTAGCTATTTTTCATTAGAAGATTATTGAATTAGTGTTATTTTGCAATGTGATTATCACTTGACAAAATGTAGTCGGTCATTTTGGTAAAGGATAGAGATTTCGAGAGATTTTTTCACATCTCTCTGTGTAAAATCCCACTCCCCCCCACCCCGCGTTCCCGCCAGTTGAAATTATTGTCGATTTGTCGATTTGGTTTTGATATTTATGTGTCGAGTGCCCCTAAAAACCATTCTAATTATGTTATTAATTACCTGAGCTATTAATTAATTAATTAATTAACAATGTCACCGCCAGTTATACATCGTGAATGGTAAACATGGTACAACGTGAACAAAAACATTTATCATTGTGTCATGAGTGTGTCTAAGCTTAGAAAATATCTGGTCTGGACAAGCCTAGCCAGAATATGATATTAACCTATAAGAAGAACTCTATCTATTGATACTCGAGCAAAGGTTACGATTACAAAATGTTGTGAAAGCAATGATTTAGAAAAAACGAATAATCTGGCATGCTGTCCGTGGGAGGGGTACCACACCCACTCATAGACTTATACAGACATAATGTTCCGGAGTCTAGCTACAGGATATGGGCAGATTCATATTGTCTTGGGACATGGCACGTGTGATTTAAACTACCAAGACGGGACGTTTCATCTCGATTAAATCATCCAAAAATTCCTGTCGATGAAGACACTTCTTACCAGTATGAAAGGTTGGACAGTTTAATAACAAGATCACCACAACAAAGCACTCCACTATCTTGGAGGTCCGTAACACTCTATAAAAGAATCATGGAAACACCACATAAGGCCAAGCCAACAGTGAATTTATAAAAATGACGACTTACGTTTGCGCAATACATGTGGACAGCCTCAACCAGGTATTTCGCAATTAAACGAAGAGTAGGAGTCCCGATCTCCTCTGCTAGCTGTAGACTTGCTGAGAAATAGTAAAAGCAATCGTTGCATATGCTACCGAATCCATAGCCTACAGTCTGCTTACAGATGGGACCACCCAGGCCACATGCTGTAAGACATATTGCTAAAAAAAAGTGGTAATGTGAAATTCTCTAAAAAATTGTTCAATTAAATAAAATCTGTTTAACTTAAACACCAATAAGGAATGGTATAAAACAGACCAACAACATGAATAGTGCTAAGGCTATCCGGCCAAACACAGAGGACTTCAGGCAGTAGTAAGAGAGAAATATTGACAATGTACTCAGTATGTGCGGTAAGTGCGATACTCACTCACTGAAGAATTTTGCGACATATTCCATGTGATGGGTGTGACACCTTATTCTGCCAAAAAATGCACAGGTATTAGTGACATATTACATCTGTATAAAAAATCGGCGCATCGGCTAAATGATTTGTCATGCTCGAAGCCTGCAAACCGGCTACAACCTCTAATCACGGAAGATGAATAACTCGCTACACAAAATCTGTGCAGCAAACAAAGACTGATACGAGACTACAACAATTG